>QJPP01002160.1:0-13982 GCA_003996215.1 Jaltomata sinuosa | reverse complement strand
CTTCAGAAAGCCGCTCAGGATCACTACAGGACTTGTTTTGGCTTGTAATGAGGCTTCAGGTGCAGGTAGGATACATTTAGGGGTTAGTGACTAAGCCCTCCTTGGAACCACCGACGTCTTCTTACCACATAACTTTTCTTTGTCCATCCTTATTCACCTTTTTATTTCCTTCTTTCTATCTACAGGTGCGACCTCTTTATTTTGACAATTCTTTTTATTACTTTTTCGATCTTTTACATCTTTTTTTTTTTCTTTTGTTAGGTACACACCCTACTTTTCATTCTATTCACAACCAATCTTCACTATCCTCTTTTTCTTATCATTCACCTCTATAGTAGCCACCCCCAACTTAGGCTGATTGCCTGGGTTGAGGTGCACAATGTCCATGGAAGGACCAGGGCCAAAACAGGGTTTACCTCTATAGTAGCCACCCTCAACTTAGGCTGATTGCCTGAGTTGAGGTGCACGATGTCCAAGGAAGGACCAGGGCCAAAATAGGGATTCAAAGTTAAACATGAATGGTGACAGGTTATTGAAAGAACAAGGTCAATTATGGCTCAAACAGGGTTCAAAGGGACTATTTGCATTTGGACGGTCTTATCGGTTAAGTGGACTGCACACCAAAAGGGCCTGTGATCCTTTCCTAAGCAACCAAACTTCAAACTTAACAAAATAGACCGGGCAAGTTCTAGATGCATGCACAGAGTAAGAATTTATAACAATAATCTCACACACACTTGGCACCAAGAAACTATATCGCTACCAACTATCAAACAACCGCTCGGCTTAAGCATACTCATTCTAATCATAACCACACAATGACATTCAAGGATCCAGACCGTCAGTCGTTTCAACATAAGTACAAAACCAGAAAAATTTTAAAGGGGCCTCGTTTTAGTCAAGAAAAACGCCATGCTCATCACTATAGACACTAAAAAAAACAAAAATTTAAAATAACAACCTAAACATGCCGGTTCTACTAGATAGCACACCGGAGGGAAAAGAAACACGGCAACAAAAACCCTCGGTGGTGACTCACAGATTTCCCCACACCCTCAACTTAGACTCATGCATTGTCCCCAATGCATCCATATAAAAGCTAAAACTGTGAGAGAAAGGAATACATGTGAAGTCGATATGACTCAGATTCTGGAATGATGTTGGAAACCGCCAGGGTCTCCAAAACAGGCGAACTCGATGGAGTGTGTGCACGCGACAACCTTATGTTGCGTTCCAGCTTCTTCTTTCATTGGCTCCGCAGCTAGTCGCGACAACTTCTTCGCTCTGTCTTTGCAGATTCTCTTGTGGTGTTTTCGTTTCTTTGATCTATTTTCACCGCTTTCCTCTGCATGTTTCTCTTCTTGTGCTCCCAACTTTACTCTCGTAACAGCTCGGTTTTCAACACAACCCTTCTCCTCAAGAAACGCATCCGCAGGGACTTCCTCAATCGCCTTGATGACCGCGACCACCCTCATGTCACTTGGTTGCTTCATCAATTTGGACACATCGAACTTGACAACTTCATTGTTTAGCCTGAAGGTCAGTTCGTTTCTTTCCATGTCAACCAACGCTCTAGCCATGGCTAACAAAGGTCGTCCCAAGATTATGGGAACTTCAAAATCTACTTCGCAATCCAAGATCACAAAGTCAGCTGGGAAGATAAGCTTACCGATCTTTACTAGCACATCAGACAATATTCCCACAGGTCGCTTTACCAAACGGTCAGCCATCATCACTCTTATGGATGTTGGTTTAGGAGCTCCCAAACCCAATTGTTTGTAGACAGCTAGCGGCATCAAGTTGATGCTAGCACCCAGATCACACAAGGCTCTTCCGAAGTTGAGCTTCCCAACAGTGCAGGGAACAGTAAAAGCGCCTGGATCTTCCTTCTTTTCGACTAACGATCTAGAGGAAGTAGCACTGCAATGGTGGAGGTTATCTTCTGGTTCGAAACTTACCGACCTCTTCTTTGTAATCAAGTCCTTCATGAACTTGGCATATCCGGGCATTTGTTCAAGCGCTTCTACCAGGGGGATGTTTATTGATATCTGCTTGAGCATGGTCATGAAATTCAGGAACTTACTATCCTCCGCTTTCTTCTTCAATCGTTGCGGGAAGGGAGGCGGTGGCCGAGGCATCATAGTTAGAGGTTTTTCGGCCTCCTTGCTTTTATCTGCGGGCTTTTGAATAGCCTCCTCAACCTCTTTGTCGTTGGCGCCATCACCCTCAACTTGAGTCTGAGTTACCGGATGTGATTCCGGTAATATTTTTCCGCTCCTTGTGGTGATCGCCATACAGCTCGCGTCATTCCTCGGATGAATAGTGTCGCTCGGCAACGTACCTGTCTTCCGTTGGTTCAGAGATGCCGAGATTTGTCCCACTTGCTGCTCTAATTGCTTGATCGCGGTGGAATGCGCCTCCACTATTTGACTCATGGCCGATAACTCAGTCCTTATCTCCTTTACCCCAGAGTCAGTCGATTCTACCTTTAGCAGCATCTTCGCCATCATGCTCTCTAGCTTGGCCGTCCCTGTCTCAGTGCTAGCTCTGTCCCGATTACCAGGTGGTACATACAACCCACCTCTATCGGTGTTGTTCCTCCAGTTTACTTGGTCGCGATCTCTGTAACCAGCTTTCTCATAGAAGTTGTCCTTCTGATAGGTCTGACCTTGGTTTCCCTGGCCATTGGCCTGGAAACCCCCAAATAGTTGGCCTCCTCATCAGATTCCACCTCTGCTACTCTACCTTGCGAACCCACGGCTTTCACCTTCTCAATACTTCCTGACATCAAGTGCTTGGTCAAGAGGTCTAATTGCGTTTTCAGATGCGCCATGTCTTGGTCGCGCTCCTCGTCTTTTCTTCGCTGCTCAGCTGACATACCAACTGCATAGGTGCTAGCTGCTACCTCTGTATCCCGTGTATGCCAGGCTCTATTGGTTTTGGTGAGCCTGTCCAAAGTAGTTGTGGCCTCAACGAAAGTGAGACCCGTGAATGGACCACCTGCTGCGTTGTCCAACGTCGGCTTGGTAGCCGAATTCAGTGCCCTGTAGAACGTCTGCATCAAAAAGTTGTCAGTCAACTGATGGTTCGGGCATTGCGTCAGCTTCTTCTTGAATCGCAACCAGGTCTCGTGCAATGCTTCGTGAGGTTGCTGCCTGAAATTACTAATCTCATCCCTCAACTGTATCATCCTTGAGGGAGGAAAGAACCTTTCTAGGAAAGCTCCTTTCAACTCTCCCCAAGTTGCGATAGAGTCGGGGGTCAGCTCTGTCAACCATAACGCTGCCTCATCAGACAGAGACAACGGAAACAACCTGAGCCTGATCACTGTCTGACTCACTCCAGGCAACTCGAACGACTTGCAGATGCCCGCGAAATTCATCAAGTGCTGGTTTGGATCATCACCAGCGGTACCACGGAACACTCCTCTCAAGTTCAACAGCTGGATCATTGTGCTAGTGATGTTGAACTTGGCCCCAGGCGCTAGCGGAGGAAGAATAATGGCGCCCGTAGCGCCAACTCCATCCAAGTCGATATCCTCGTCATTCAGCATAACATCGTCCTGCAGACCACCAGCATTCAGATTTTGTTGGGCCTGCAGTTCTGCAGCGAGCCTTGCTGCCTCTTGTTGTGCGGCCATATTCAGCCTTAACGTTCTAGCAAGCTCGGGGTCGTAAGGTAATGTTGATTCCCCCGAGCGCCGAGTACTTGGCATGCACAATTCTGTACCCTGTCAAAAACAAAAACAACAAATAAACGTAAAAGCAGGAAAGTATGACTAAGAGTCAAATAAACACACCAGACTTAATAAACAACTGTATTCCCCGGCAACGGCGCCACTTTTTTGATAACGCCCAAACTACACCTCCAATTAGGAAGCGTAAGCGGTCGTAGTCAAATATAGAACCCAACTAAGGTTGGGGTCGAATCCCACAGGGAATAAGGTGAGAATTAAGTCTTTAGTGAATTAGATAACTAATAGTCAATCGTTTCCGGTAAAATAAAGGGGGGATTTGTGTAATCAAATTGTAAACAAAAACAAACAATAATGTATGAGAAATAATCAGTAGGAGAAAGAACTAGGGAAGTGTTTACCATGGCATTGGTAACAATGTCGATTCTAAGCTTAACCGGGTTCTTTCTATATGCGTGTCACGATGTGATTGAATTAATGGTATCGTCTAAACGTTTCTCAACCAAATAGACGAATTTCCTTTTCTATTCTCTCGACCTCGAAAAGGTGTGCTTTTAGATTTCAATCCTAAACATCAAGTAGATTAATCTAGTTCAGCATTAACATAAGACGAGAGTTGGTAGTCGTCGAACCTCATCTGTTAATTCAAGTTTCCCGGTTTTTAATCTCTTTACTCAAGCAAATTAAAACCTTAGCATGTTCTAATGTTTGGCAAACCACTAAAACGTTAAAAATGAATATTAACAACGTGACAACATATATATTGAAACCCGTCGGCTACCCGGAATCGTATATCGCTACTTTAGCCATGCTCCTCCAATCCTAGTTGTGGAATTTTAGTTTAATTCATGCTAGAAGAAGAAGAGAAGAAAGTCATATTCATGAATAAGAGAAAAGATTCTTACAATATAATGAGAACAATCTTCAATTATCCAAGAACAAGAAAACAAGATCCCAAGAACAATCAAGAACAAGATTGAGGAGAAGGAAACCGTGTGTAGCGCGTTTCCTCTCTCAAAACTCGCTCAAAACTCTCCTGAAATTATTGAGTAATGTGTGTAAAAACTATTGGAAAAGCAATCAAAAGCCGCCTGTAAAATAAACCTAACATAGGGTATTTATAGGAGTCTAGGAAACAAATCCCAAAACGTCCGGATTCCGCGTAACCGACTGTCTCAACTTGACGGCCAGGCTGACGGACCGTCACTGGCTTGACGGACCGTCGCCTGGAACCGTCACTGCTAACCAGTGATGCTGCCTCAGGTGCTGCCTCAGGGTGACGGTTTGGGTGACGGACCGTCACCACCTTGACGGCCCATCACGGTGGCCGTCGCCACTAGGCAATGTGTTGCCTTAAGTTGACGGCTACCTTGACGGCTCGTCACTAGCTTGACGGTCCGTCACTCGGACCGTCACTCTTATCCAGAATGTCTTTTTGCTCGTATTTCCTTCCGTTTCCATGTTTGTCTCTCTTTCCTGCAAATATAACATAAAAACATCAAAAACAACAACGGTTGCTTGAAAACGTACGATTGTTCTTAGTTAAAAGGAGTCGAAAGTGCCGTAAAATGGCGGCACATCAACACCCTCAACTTAAAATGTTCGCTTGTCCTCAAGCAACATGACCCAAAAACAATAATACGACGACTCAACTAAGAAAACAAACTCGTGTCTCTAGCAACTCATGGTCATTCAACATCTTTTTCAATTTTACATCAAGCTCCCTCGTAGCACACAAATGTATGAAACACTAACTTGCAAGGATCCAAACATGTCCTTCCGATATGATAGAACATTCTACATACACACGCGCAGCTATCCTAACAATCAATAGACAATACAGAGATCTTGGTGCCCTCACCACAAAGAAATCCCACACACAAGATTTGGGACTAGGTAAGCGCTCACCCTCACAAATGATTTCAAACAATGCACATGCGATACCATAGGCTTGCCCTTACTATTCTATTTCAGTTCTTCAGAAAGCCGCTCAGGATCACTACAGGACTTGTTTTGGCTTGTAATGAGGCTTCAGGTGCAGGTAGGATACATTTAGGGGTTAGTGACTAAGCCCTCCTTGGAACCACCGACGTCTTCTTACCACATAACTTTTATTGTTGTCTCATTTACTATTTATTAGCTTCCTTTAGTTATAGTAGTTGTGATTCAATCACTCTATATATATTTTGCTTCCGCAACAATTGGTATCAGAGCCAAGGTTTTATCTGAGTATGCTCTGTGGTTGCAGCACAGTCTGAACTTCCACATCAGAAAAGAATTACTTTGGTCTTTGGTATTAATAGTTAGCTAATAAATAGTATTTGTAGTAGAAATGGGAGACAAGACAAATGAAGAGCCCACCTCGAGTGTCAATAATACATCGTCATTGGCATCTTCGCTTATGACAAGAATTGTGTCAAACGCGAAATTTGCAGTTGAAATCTTTGACGGGTTAGGACATTTTGGGATGTGGCAAGGCGAGGTTCTTGATGTCCTTTTTCAACAAGGACTGGATATTGCCATAGAAGAAAAGAAACCAGACAGCATAGGAGAAGAAGATTGGAAGATCATCAATCATGTTGCTTGTGGTACCATTCGATCTTACCTTGCAAGAGAACAGAAGTATCCATACACAAAGGAAACTTCTGCAAGTAAACTGTGGAATGCACTGGAGGATAAATTCTTGAAGAAAAACAGTCAAAATAAACTTTACATGAAAAAAAGACTGTTACGCTTCACATATGTTCCCGGTACCACAATGAATGATCATATCACCAGCTTTAATAAGTTGGCGACAGATTTGCAGAATATGGACGTGACTTTTAGTGATGGAGATATGGCCTTAATGTTGTTAAGTTCACTTCCCGATGAATTCGAGCACCTTGAAACTACTCTACTTCATGGTAATGATGAAGTATCTCTCAAAGAAGTTTGTTCTGACTTATACAGTTATGAACAAAGAAAGAGAGAAAAACAAAAAGGTGGAGAAGGAGAAGCACTGATCGTGAGAGGTCGTTCTCAAAACCAAATGAGAACGAAGAAAGGAAGATCCAAATCAAAATTCATACCCAACAAAGATGAATGTGCTTTTTGCCGAGAAAAGGGACACTGGAAGAAAGACTGTCCAAAGTTGAAAAACAAGGCCAAACTTAATAATGGGAAGGCTGTCATGGATTCAAATATAGCTGATTGTGATGATTCTGATTTCTCACTAGTTACAGCGGAGCCATCCAAATCATCTGATGTGTGGTTGATGGACTCAGCTTGTAGCTATCATATGTGTCCCAATCGGGACTGGTTTATTGATTTACAAGAAGGAGAATGTGGAGTTATTCACACCGCAAACAATAATCCTCTTACCGCATATGGTGTTGGTTTAATTCGATTAAGGAATCATGATGGTCTGAGCAGAACATTAACAGATGTTCGATACGTACCGGATTTGAAGAAAAATCTCATTTCTGTAGGGGCCCTAGAATCAAAGGGGTTCAAAGTCATTGCAGATAATGGGGTAATGAGAATATGCTCTGGCGCACTGGTGGTAATGAAGGCAATTCGAAGAAACAATAACATGTACCACTATCAAGGTAGTACAATTATTGGGACAGTGGCAATAACATCCAGTGATGACAAGGAGGCAGAAATGACTCGGTTATGGCATATGCGCTTAGGACATGCTGGTGGAAAATCCTTGAAAACTTTATCAGATCAAGCATTGCTAAAAGGAGTAAAGACATGCAACTTGGAGTTTTGTGAGCATTGTGTCAAGGGAAAACAAACAAGGGTTAAATTTGGAACAGTTATCCATAATACTAAAGGTATTTTGGATTATATTCACTCTGATGTTTGGGGTGCTTCCAAAACACCTTCATTAGGTGGGAAACACTATTTTGTAACCTTTGTTGACGACTTTTCCCGGAGAGTGTGGGTGTATACAATGAAAACTAAAGATGAAGTGTTGGGTTTTTTTCTCAAATGGAAGGCGATGTTGGAAAATCAAACTGGCAGAAAGATCAAGTGTCTTCGCACAGACAATGGTGGAGAATACAAAAATGATCTTTTCAAGAAGATTTGTGAAGACAATGGCATCGTCAGACATTTCACCGTCAGAAATACACCACAACAGAATGGAGTGGCAGAACGCATGAACCGAACTTTGCTGGAGAAGGTTCGGTGTATGTTGTCCAATGCTGGCTTGGGCAAAGAATTTTGGGTTGAGGCAATAACATATGCATGCCATCTCATTAATCGTCTACCATCCGCTGCTATTGGTGGCAAGACACCATTAGAAAAATGGTATGGAAAACCTGCAGGTGATTATGGTTCTTTATATGTATTTGGCTCAATTGCATATTATCATGTAAGAGAGTCAAAACTGGATCCAAGAGCAAAGAAAGCTATATTTATGGGGATTACTTCGGGAGTCAAAGGATACCGCTTATGGTGTCCAAAGACGAGAAAAATCATATTCAGCAGGGATGTTACCTTTGATGAATCTGCCTTAACAAATAAGGTAACAATTGAAGATGTCAAACAAACTGATGGTGTTGTAAAACAGGTGGAGTTTGAGGGAAAATTAATTTTCCCAACACAAGAAGCAAACGAGGAAACAACAGAAGATATTCCTCCAGAAGAAGAGCCAGTTGAGGGGGAGATTCCATCCCAAGAACCTCAACCACAACTTGAATCAATAGCAACCAGCAAGCCAAAAAGAACAATAAGAAAACCTGCTCGTCTTATTGATATGGTGGCCTGTGCAGCCTCAATTGTAGCTGTTGGTATTCCTACCACTTATAAAGACGCAGTCCAAAGTTCAGAAGAAGATAAGTGGAGGATTGCCATGAATGAAGAAATGCAGTCCCTTCATCAGAATCACACATGGAACTTGGACGATCTTCCGAAGGGCAAGAAAGCAATTGGGTGCAAATGGGTATATGCAAAGAAAGAAGGATTTCCTAACCAAGAAGGTGTTCGCTACAAAGCAAGATTGGTGGCCAAAGGATATGCTCAAAAGGAGGGAATTGATTATAATGAAGTGTTTTCTCCAGTTGTAAAACACTCTTCCATTAGAGTTTTGTTGGCTTTGGTAGCACAGTTGAATTTGGAACTAGTTCAGTTGGATGTAAAAACTGCATTTTTACATGGAGACTTGGAAGAGGAAATCTACATGACTCAGCCAGAAGGATTCAAAGTTACTGGAAAAGAAAATATGGTGTGCAAACTTGAAAAATCATTGTATGGATTGAAACAGTCTTCTAGACAATGGTGCAAACGATTTGACAAGTTTATGCTGGGGCAAAAGTACGAAAGAAGCAAATATGATCATTGTGTGTATATGCGCAAGCTTGAAGATGGATCCTTTATATATCTTCTCCTATATGTTGATGATATGCTGATAGCTTCCCAAAGCCAAGTAGAAATTGAGAAGTTGAAGACTCAACTAAGAAAGGAGTTTGAGATGAAGGATTTGGGTGAGGCAAATAAGATTCTTGGCATGGAGATAAAAAGAGATAGACGTTCAAAGAAACTCTGTTTATCTCAGAAAGAATACTTGAAGAGGGTGCTAGACCGATTTGGTATGAATGAGAATACAAAGTCGCTTAGCACTCCGCTTGCTCATCATTTTAAGCTTAGTGAAGCTTTGTCGCCAAAGAACGAAGCTGAAAGAGAATATATGTCAAAAGTACCATATGCGAATGTTGTTGGTAGCTTGATGTATGCAATAGTTTGCACAAGGCCCGATATTGCACATGTTGTTGGAATTGTAAGCAGGTATATGCATAATCCTGGAAAGGAACATTGGCAAGCTGTGAGATGGATTCTACGGTATATTCGTAGTACGGTAGATATTGGTTTGGTTTTCGAGCAGGAAGATGGTCAGTATCTGGTTGGATATTGTGACTCAGATTATGCAGGTGAATTTGGACAAACGGAGATCAACTACTGGTTATGTTTTCACTTTTGCAAACACACCAGTTAGTTGGAAATCTACTTTGCAGTCAACAGTTGCTTTGTCTACCACTGAGGCAGAGTACATGGCAATCACGGAGGCTGTGAAGAAGGCAATTTGGCTTCAAGGGTTGCTTGAAGAGCTTGGTATTGGACAAGAAGACATCACAATATTTTGTGATAGTCAAAGTACTATTCAATTAGCAAAGAACCAAGTTCATCATGCAAGGACGAAGCACATTGACGTCCGATATCATTTTGTACGAGACATTATAGAAGAAGGTGGAGTCATAATGCAGAAAATTCGGACTACAGATAACCCTGCTGATATGCTAACGAAAGTGGTGACTGCGGTCAAGTTTCAACATTGTTTGAACTTGATCAACATTGTTGAAAATTGAAGATCAAGATTGAGACACAATCAAAATTTATCGTTGAGAGAAATTGAAAATGGAGAATCTTGCCAAGGTGGAGATTTGTTAAAATTGACAAGATTCTTGAAGATGTGAACATTTGGAAGGAAGGTATTTCTTCTTTGGTATGAAATGTCAAGGTAATAAATTTGTGATAGAAATTTTTGGCAAGCATTAAATGATTTCACAAGGTAAAGCTTGACATTTCCTACATTGTGATGTCATGGATGACATCAAGAGGAAGAATTCATTCCTATAAATAGGTGTCTCTTGGTTCATTTGTAAAACACCTCTCACTTGCCTTCTCATCTTCTAAGGCATTTGTTTCTTCTTTCTCTCTTGTAGTATTTCACTTGTATTCTTTTGGAGTGAAACAAAATTGGGGTTGGTTGTGTCCGAGGAGTAGGCAGAAAATAAAAAATTTGCCGAACCTCGTAAATTACTGGTGTTCTTTTTTATTGTTGTCTCATTTACTATTTATTAGCTTCCTTTAGTTATAGTAGTTGTGATTCAATCACTCTATATATATTCCGCTTTCGCAACATATGCGTGATAGAGGAGGCAGCATTTACATGAATAAATCACTTACGTATGAGTTACTACAGTCTTACAATTACTGTAGCCAAACTCTTGGCTGTTTTTTCAGGCAGATCGTACAACAGAAAGTTATATTCTCATGATTTGTACGATGACATTGCATCAATCTATTTAAAATGTTGACGGAAAGTAACTTTTTTGGTTGCAAGTAAGGCGTTGGCACATAGTACATTATTCTGAAGAGTGAATCCAACAAATAAAGAGCCAAATCGCCGGTCCACATAGTTCACTGAACACACTTGTAACTAAATAAAACATATAAGCTACTTTTGCCACCTAAAAACTATCAACCACCAGCATAAAACAATAAAAGAATATAAGTACCCTTTCATTTAACGCACACATAAGTACATATATAGAACAGACCAGCATATGCAGACATTAGCCAAGACAGAAAAAAATCATAGGAAAAAACGCCAGTTCATTGATAGTAAGGTAATAACATGCACAAGAACATCGTCACAAGAACTTCTTGCATTCTAGAGAATCCTTTTCACCCTTGATTCTACCAAATTCCCTAAGCTTGGCACATAACTCAATACTTGCTATCTCTATATAAAACGTTAAAGAGATATAGCGAATTTTAAGGACGATTACACTTTCTTGAACACTCTGAAACATACAGAACCACATTGCATCACTAAAGAAAAACATTTAGATACCTTTTATAGCAGGAGAAGAGAATGGCCACTGTAGCAGCTGAAATGATGCTTCAGTGTCTTTGATGGAAGCTTGTCAATGTCAGACATGAATATCGACAGACGACCTTACCATAAAAACTGTAGTTGTGCATTGCACAACCAGAAAGGGGAGAATCCAAGCACTTGTGTCCATGGTAGGAATATATCATTCCCCAAAAGGAAAAAATGGAAAGATATGACTTTGTCAATGGTAGCTTCCCAATTCTCTTCTCCGTCTTCTTCTTCCAATAATTCATCAATCACGAGTGTACAGCATATGGCCCCGACTTTAGCAAGTAGTTGATAGATTTTAAAAGGAATGCAATTCCTAGTCAGCTCTCCAAAAGATTGAGTATACTGTTTTTCTTCTATCCCAATTTTTGTACATTCTGGTAAGTTTGTGTATACTTCAGCATCCGTTTCTTAGGTGCTGTAAATAACCAAAAGAGAAAGAAGATACAAAATATGTCGCTTTTTCACTTTTATGTAAATACTGAGAATGCAGCATTTGTGTAACATTGTGAATTTTTCAAACCAAATTTACCACAACTTCTTGATCTTCACTTTTGTTAGGTTATGCCACGTATGTTGACAACTTGAATTTTGATGATTGACAAACTAATCAACAGGGACCTGATACAAAGACCTGGTACTAGTCTACTAGTCAGCAGGAACAAGTTGGCAGTACAAGTCGCTTTCAAAGACAACTGTGCTGTACCTCCATGCGTCAGTGCTACTGCTGGTCCCTTTCAGTGTCCAATAGAAATTGTCCAAGGTTTTCCCTCTAATATGCTCTCATATATATTGATCCTTACTTTCAGGAAAACCTAGCTTTTGCACTTGGATCAAAAAGGACACTTCCTCTTGATAGCAAAAGCCGCCTAAAGTTTCACTCAACAACAAAGACGCATCAACCGAAGAACAAGCTGCTTAATCATGAATATGTATTCAGTCTAGGTTGATTGTTTGTATTTGTTTTGCTCTTAACATTGTAAACTCACTCCTCTCAAGGGGCTTGTGTGAGTGGTTTTCTATCTGTTCTCTCGT
Source organism: Jaltomata sinuosa (assembly GCA_003996215.1). NCBI lineage: Eukaryota > Viridiplantae > Streptophyta > Magnoliopsida > Solanales > Solanaceae > Jaltomata > Jaltomata sinuosa. The sequence goes on along the minus strand of QJPP01002160.1, from coordinate 1,602 downwards.
CAGGTAGATTGGAGTCTGTAGGCTAGAGTTAGCTGCAGTAACACACAATAGAGTTATTGTGGTGTGTGCTTGCAATAGAGTTATTGTGAGTTAGAGGAATTAAGAGTTTAATTCCTAGATTGCAATAGGTTGTAATCTGAAGGTTGCTCAGGTTTTAGTGAAGTGGTTGAGAAATCCTACGAGGTAGGTCGTGGTTTTACTCCCTTGAGCAAGGAGGTTTCCACGTAAACATCTTGTCTCATTTACTTTACTGCTTTCTTGCTGTTTGTGTTGATTGTGTTCCTGTTCAGCATCTGAGGACCAAGTGAGGAACTTGGTTCCTAGCTTGGTAAGCAGGTCATACAGACCTTCAACTTTACTTTTTCCTGTTTATTTTCTATTTTTCCTTCTTAACATTGTGTAACTGCTATGTTATTTCCGCTTCTCATCTCATAGTCGCTCACATTCTGGGGAGAACATCCTCTGCATCTTCATAGTTCTCTCTGCTTCTTCTTTTGGTCATTCTTGTCCATTAACCGATTTAAAAATTCATTACTTAAGCTAAACTAAGTTCTTGTACGACACAAATGTTAAAATAATGCATCATTTTAGACCAAACTAAGTCCTTGTACGACACAAATGTTAAAATAATGCATCATTTTATACCATTGAGATTATAAAACTAAGCTCATTCAGTAAAGACAAAGGGAATAATGTCACAATGGCCTACTATTATTATGTTTGTTTCTGTACTTACCTTTGCCCTTCACAAAATACAAGGAAATACTTTGTAAGATTTTTCTAAACCATCTACCACTTTCACCAGATACGTTTACTTCTCATTTCATTGGTTTCTCCGTTTTCAGAAAATGCTTTAGTTGCTAATATCGTCCCCTCAAGTTTTCTTGTTTTTCTCTCCTTTGTGTTCTTCTGATCCTTCTTTGCCTGTAAGAAAAAGTATGATTTGTCTGAATGTGGTGATAATAGAAAATGTAAAACTGTAGTAAAAATGAAGATATGCAGAATAAACTGGATCGTATTGTATCATTCTTACGAACAGTTTCGAGAGAAGTTTTAAACAAAGAATTCACAGTTCCAGGAGCAGTTTCGAAAAATCCAAATGGCTTTATAATGTTCTTTGAACTGTTTTTTACATATATACCAGAGTTAATACAAGATGGGGAAAAAAGGGCAGCCGATGCACTAAGCTCCTGCTATGCGTGGGTCTGGGGAAGGGCTGCACCACTAGGGTCTATTTGTTGTATGCAGTCTTACCCTGCATTTCTACAAGAGGTTGTTTCCACAGCTTGAACTCGTGACCTCCTGATCACATAACAACAACTTGACTAGTTACGCCAAGGCTTCCCTTCCTAAGATGGAAAAGCTATGTCAATATTTAGCAGATGCACGAAAAGTCTTATTGTTCAGGGACAATCAAATTGAGAAAAGGAGCATAGTACTAGCAGCACTATTCATCTTAAAATAATTCCGATCGTGGATACCACATATTGCAGGAAATATACGAGAAAAAAATGCATCACTTAATTCAGTGAAGTTTGAACCAGTTTTATATAGAACCAGCACAGTGAACTGAGCCAATACAGTGTGGCAACACTCTATATT
>QJPP01002159.1:0-22993 GCA_003996215.1 Jaltomata sinuosa | reverse complement strand
ATTAAATGCACCATTTTAATTGATAATAGTTTTTTTTTTTTTTTTGATGCTTTAATTGATAGTGGTGCAGATGTAAGCTGCATCCAAGAGGGTCTTGTTCCCTCAAAATATTTTCAAAAAACTACTCATATGGTAAAATCTGCTTCAGGACATGCTTTAGATATAAAGTATAAACTGTCTAATACCAGATTAAATCTATGAATGAGTTAGAAGAACTTCTTGATAAAAAGTTTTCAGGTTTAAATATTAAACCAATTGATTTATCACATGAGTTTTCAGAAACGATAGAACAAACAAATGATTTTAAAAATCACGTTTCTTCAGAGTTTAATAAACTCAAAGTTTATCCTCGGAAAAATTCTGGTTATGCTAAACCAACCATGAATACTTTTTATTACCCTCGTCCACCTCCTCAGGATGTTTTGATAGAAGAACGAGATTGGAATCAGACTAATACGTCTTACAGTGGTTCTGAAATTTACGAATGGAACCTCGATGGGTTAAGTGATAGGCAGTTGACCATTCTGGTGCATAGAATGCTTATGTATTCAACCATTTGTAAAAGCACCAAAAATAGTGATAGAACTATTTGCAAGATGATTGTTGCAGGTTTCACTGGACAGCTGGAGATTTGAGAGACTCAAAAATGTTTATGCTAAACAGTTCATATTGCAAAGAATCAACATGTTGTTGCTTCATTTTAATTAATGCATTAATATCACGAGCTATTGGTTCTGTGATAAAAGTATAACTTATGACATTGTCTTTATAAGATGCTGAAAACCAGGGTTACCAGAGACCTTTTTGGCAGCTCTCAGATATGCTAGAAATTTAAATTTTAGACAGTCTCTTATGGGTTCAATTGAATCCACTGTGGCCTATGGTCCGGTGTATTTTAATACGCAACCAAATTTGCAATTATCATTATCTGATGCTAATATTCTGGATGCTTTAACATTAAATGTTAAAACCAATGGTTATAATTATATGCCAGGTTCAGAACTTATTAGTCTTTCTTATAGAATTTATTTTAAATTGCTATCTACTCTGAATCCAAAGTGTAAGTTATACGACACTTCTGATCAACCTATTTTAGTGGAAACTAATTTCGCCAGGTCAAAGGTCACTACTAGAAGACCTATTAAATGGGAAGAAATTAATTTTCCAGTAACTTGGACTCTTGATTCGGTTATATCTCCAAATCAATTAACTGATACAGTTACGAATTCTGAGTATTCTCATGTTTCTCAAGATACTGATGGTAGGGTCTGTATTCAATTTACTGAAGGTAGCTATGCTCCTCACAGGCAGTCTTTGTCTACGCATAGACTCATGCCTCCGGTAAGTACTGTTTATAACAGAAAATCTCTTGGTCATAGTCATAGAGCTAATATTCAGCATATTTCACCGATTGACCCTATTGATCTAATTGATTTTTCTGATCATGATGAGCAGGTTAAATGCACAACTTGCCAAGGTAATACTTGTACTTGTGAAACAATCTTTCAAGAGATTTAGCACCGTTATACGACAGGCTTAAAAAGGATTATAAATCCCCTTGGACTAATAGTCATACTGCTTTGGTAAAAAGCATAAAATTGCGAGTTCAATCGTTGCCTTGTCTAACTCTTGCTAACCCTGCTTGGCAAAAAATTATTGACACAGATGCTTCGAATATTGGTTATGGAGGGATTCTTAAACAGATTAATCCCAATGATAAAAATGAATATCTTATTAGATTTCATTCAGGAAAATGGACTGAGGCCCAGAAGAAATATGCAACTGTGGCCCATGAAATGCTTACTATTGTTACATGTGTTCTCAAATTTCAGGATGATTTATATAATCAGAAATTTGTGATAAAAACTGATGCTCAGTCAGTCAAATTCATGTTTGACAAAGACTTTAAACATGACGCTTCTAAACTTATATGTGCTAGGTGGCAGGCTCAGTTAGCCCCATTTGACTTTGATATTCAATATAAAAAAGGAGTTGATAACTCTCTTCCTGATTTCTTATCCAGGGAATACCTTCAATAATGCATTATTTAGCTTTTTTATCTGAAGAAACTCTTTTGATTCTATTCAGGGTAATTATATTACCAGAAGATCCTAAAAAGATCATTATTAATAAAATCATTGATGATATTCTAATTAGAGAAAATGATTTCTCTATTCACGACTACTCAGAAGTAGTAAGAGAAGATTTCTCGAATTATTTCTCAGAATGACTAATCGGTTTCTCGACAGGATGGATCCGCCATGGCGGCAGGTTCGAGGAAGAGGAAGAGGAAGGGGAAGATCAGCCCCAGAAAGATCCTCTCAATCTAGCTCTCAAGGATCGAGATCAAATTACCCTGTTATACAGGGATCGACCTACAGGAATCCAGTTATACAATTGGGAAACAAAAGTCTTTATAATAAAAAGATTACAGATGAAGGAGCATCTAGCTCATCTGAACAAGTTATAAACTTGGAATCTATTCCAAAAGATAGCCCATTATATGAACATGCGCAGGCATATTTGCATGCACAAAGGCAGAAAGATACTTTTGCCTCAATTATGAAAGGAGAAACTAATCCAGTTACATCCTATGAACAGGTCAAGAAAAGAGAAATTATATTTTTCTTGGAAAACGCTGATATACAACGAAAATCAGAACCTTGGAAAATATTCCAAAGGTATTTAGCAAAGGGATTATATTACCCAGGCGAGTCTTATAAAACTCGATCTTATTATGAATGGATCTTAGGCATTATTATCTTAAAACTCGATCTTATTATGAATGGATCTTAAGCATTAACTCATGGATCTTAGGCATGAGTCTTCACGAAATAGCTATTTCGAATGAAGAAGGAGTTGATAACTTAGGTTTCAAATTAGAAAAAGATAGAGAAGACGCTGTTTATACTCTGGTAGTCACTATCTTAGAACATTTTAATGGTAGATTTACCTCCTCTTATGAAACAGTTCGTACCTTACTCAATGGTCTAAAATGTCCTACATTGACCAAATGGAGATGGTACAAAGATACGTTTCTAAGTCGGGGTATGGAATTGCCCGAAAACAAATATGAATTTTGGAAAGCTAAGTTTATAGACGGCCTTCCTTCTTTATTCGCTGAAAGAGTTCGTAAGGTCCTAAGAGGAGACCGTACTGAAATTCCTTATCAGGAATACACTGATGGTAAATTAATTGGAGTTTGCACTCAGGAAGGATTAAATCTTTGTAATGAGCTTCGTATGTCACAAGAGCTTAAAAGGAATAAGCATAAGGAAAGATCTCAGCTTGGAGATTTTTGTACTCAGTTCGGGTTACCTGAACCTACAGCCTATGGCAGTAAAAAGGAGTATTATCGCTCTTCAAGGACTGAGGATTCTAATAAGAGACGAAGAAGGAGATCTAGACGAATGTCTAGAGAAGGAAGAGACTTACTCTTTTACCTGAGCAAAGGGCCTGTCAGGACCACTGAACATACTATCACTATACTCTTGTCCAACGGTTCTAACCCATAGCGGTTCTAACCGGACCAAGAGCGCCCCTTCTTAACACATAATTTGGGCTAAATAGGTCATGGCTTGCTAGAGGCTTGCCAGACAGAGATAGTAATAGATGTTCTAGATCCGACTGTATGGTATCAGAGCCATGGAAAATAAACGACGTGGCAAAGAAAAGATGAACGACATATTTTTATAAACCAAGTATGTTTATTTTTATCATTATTGTAAAACAGAGTTTTACTCCAAATTGAGAGTTTTACTTATCGTTAGAAGATAAAGCCACTATAGTTAATGCTATTTCTAATTTGAAACCTAAGTTATCAACTCCTTCTTCATTCGAAATAGCATTAACTCATGGAAAATTAGGTTTATAAGACTTAATAAGATCTTATTATGGAAAATTATTATCTACAGAAGGCATAATGCGGTAATAAGATCCACGTTTATTTGAGAGCTTGCAGCAAATCTTCTGCTTCATGTATGTCTTCTGTAGATAACATAGTATCTTCTGGCCTTTGGGCTTCTTCCCCTGAGGTCTCACTTCTCATCGAAGTGTCTGATTTATCAATAACATTAATGCCTTGAAGCAAAGTCCTCTTCATCTTCTCCAGATATTCATTGACCATTGCTTCTTTATCTCCTTCTTGAGTGGAGATTCTTCTGGCAATATGCCTGATGGATGAGTTATCAACCTCAATTTTCTTATCAGGAAGTTCTCTGTATGACTCGAGCGTGTTTATAATATTATCAATAAGCTCTTGTCCATTCAATTGCTTTGTTCTGGGATCCTTTCTCAATAATTTTTCCCAGAAATTATTATAATAAACACGATATAAACAGGGAACATCTTCCTCTGTAAACCCTACTTCTGGTATCCATTTATGGATCCAAGGTATAGAAAATTCTATAAAAAAGTATATTTGATCGATCTTTTCTAACCAGCATATATGATCCTGGTGATGTAATTCTTGGAGAAAAGGAGAAATCTTTTTCCATTCTTTGTATAACTCTAAGAATTTTTCAGGCAATATCTGAATAGTAGGACCGTGGTATGACCACCAGTTAATAAACCAATTTGGAATAGGTTCAGAAAAGACTTTAGAACATATTTTTATAAACCAAGTATGTTTATTTTTATCATTATTGTAAAACAGAGTTGTACTGAATGCTTGGATATAATCCCAATAGGTAAAGTTCATTGCTATACCTTTGACAACCACCTGTCTTTCTTTCATTGGGGATAGTCCCCAGTCTTCAACAGATATAATCTGTTTGATAATTATTTTAGAGAAGTTATAAACATTCTCTTCTGGGGTCATACCCGCAGGACAAAAGTGCTGAATTTCTGCACTACTCATACTTATCAGAATGGTTTCATAATAAGATCGCGTTTTATAAGACTCGCCTGGGTAATATAATCCCTTTGCTAAATACCTTTGGAATATTTTCCAAGGTTCTGATTTTCGTTGTATATCAGCGTTTTCCAAGAAAAATATAATTTCTCTTTTCTTGACCTGTTCATAGGATGTAACTGGCTCAGTTTCTCCTTTCATAATTGAGGCAAAAGTATCTTTCTGCCTTTGTGCATGCAAATATGCCTGCGCATGTTCATATAATGGGCTATCTTTTGGAATAGATTCCAAGTTTATAACTTGTTCAGATGAGCTAGATGCTCCTTCATCTGTAATCTTTTTATTAAAAAGTCTTTTGTTTCCCAATTGTATAACTGGATTCCTGTAGGTCGATCCCTGTATAACAGGGTAATTTGATCTCGATCCTTGAGAGCGAGATTGAGAGGATCTTTCTGGGGCTGATCTTCCCCTTCCTCTTCCTCTTCCTCGAACCTGCCGCCATGGCGGATCCATCCTGTAGAGAAACCGATTAGTCATTCTGAGAAATAATTCGAGAAATCTTCTCTTACTACTTCTGAGTAGTCGTGAATAGAGAAATCATTTTCTCTATTTAGAATATCATCAATGATTTTATTAATAATGATCTTTTTAAGATCTTCTGGTAATATAATTACCCTGAATAGAATCAAAAGAGTTTCTTCAGATAAAAAAGCTAAATAATGCATTATTGAAGGTATTCCCTGGATAAGAAATCAGGAAGAGAGTTATCAACTCCTTTTTTATATTGAATATCAAAGTCAAATGGGGCTAACTGAGCCTGCCACCTAGCACATATAAGTTTAGAAGCGTCATGTTTAAAGTCTTTGTCAAACATGAATTTGACTGACTGAGCATCAGTTTTTATCACAAATTTCTGATTATATAAATCATCCTGAAATTTGAGAACACATGTAACAATAGTAAGCATTTCATGGGCCACAGTTGCATATTTCTTCTGGGCCTCAGTCCATTTTCCTGAATGAAATCTAATAAGATATTCATTTTTATCATTGGGATTAATCTGTTTAAGAATCCCTCCATAACCAATATTCGAAGCATCTGTTTCAATAATTTTTTGCCAAGCAGAGTTAGCAAGAGTTAGACAAGGCAACGATTGAACTCGCAATTTTATGCTTTTTACCAAAGCAGTATGACTATTAGTCCAAGGGGATTTATAATCCTTTTTAAGCCTGTCGTATAACGGTGCTAAATCTCTTGAAAGATTTTTATAAAAAGGAGATATATAATTCAGACTACCCAAGAACCTCTGTAATTGAGTTCTATCAGTAATAATATCTGGGCATTTTGATGCAAACTCTATAGCCCTCTGTATAGGAGTGACTTTTCCTTGACTAATAAGATGTCCAAGAAAACGAACTTCAGTTTGAAATAAACTCATTTTTGGTTTTGATATAACTAAACCATTTTGTATCACAATTTTCTTGAAAATATCAAGGTGTTTAATATGCATTTCAAGAGTTTTAGAAAACACCAAAATATCATCAATATAAACAATGATAAAATCCATATATGGATTAAAATCCATATATGGATTAAAGATGTCATTCATAATTTTTTGAAATTCAGATGGGGCATTTTTTAAACCGAATGGCATAACATTCCATTCATATTGCCCAAAAGGAACATTGAACGCAGTTCTATAAGAATGCTCCTTGAATATTTGAATTTGCCAATAACCTGATTTTAAATCAAATTTTGAGAATATGTGAGCATCATATAATCTAGATAACAAATCTCGTTTGTTGGGAATAGGATACCTGACCCACTTTAAACATTTGTTTAACGGTTTATAATTAATTACCAACCTGGGAGCTCCTCGTTCCTTCTCTGCCGCATTATTAACATAAAATGCTGTACAAGACCAAGGAGTTTTTGAAGGCTTTATTAAACCTTTTTGTAATAAAGTATCTATTTCTCGTTTACAGAATTCTACTAACTCTGAATTCATTTGGCAGGGACGAGACTTAGTCGGGATATTATCTTCCGAAAAATCTTCCTCATACGGAAGAGTGACAATATGTTTTTTCCGATTCCAAAAAGCACTGGGATGATCGGCGCAAATATCAATGGCAATCTGTTCAGAAATCATTTTCATTTTTTCCTGTATTTTAGGAGATTTGAGAGACTCAAAAATGTTTATGCTAAACAGTTCATATTGCAAAGAATCAACATGTTGTTGCTTCATTTTAATTAATGCATTAATATCACGAGCTATTGGTTCTGTGATAAAAGTATAAATTATGACATTGTCTTTATAAGATGCTGAAAACCCTTTTGAATCAATATGTGTAAAAGGGTAAATGGCATTTATAAAAGGCGTTCCAAGTATAATTGGAGGATTCAACTGATTTTTAACCAGAAAGAAGAAATGAGGAATACAAACCTTATTCTGGCAAATCTTGGTATTAGACAGTTTATACTTTATATCTAAAGCATGTCCTGAAGCAGATTTTACCATATGAGTAGTTTTTTGAAAATATTTTGAGGGAACAAGACCCTCTTGAATGCAGCTTACATCTGCACCACTATCAATTAAAGCATCACTAGTAATAGAAAAACTATTATCAATTAAAATGGTGCATTTAATATACCATTTATGCGCAGTAACAACCTGCATCATTCCTAAAAACATATTATCTTCAGGAATATTGTTGTCGTTAGGTTCATCATAGTAAACTTCTTTTCCCTTTGAAGAACTGGCAATGGAACTGATATGCTCATTATTTTTCTCAATCTGAGATATCCTTGTATCATGAATGGCCTGATTACGTTTAAGAAAAATAATTTCCTTTTTTAAATTTTCACCTTCTTCTTTTAAATCATTAAAAGAAGCATCTTTTTCAACAAAAGAATTTTTCATCATTAGACGATTTTCCACCTCTTTTAAAGAATAAGGGGCCTGATAATCAAAATCATTTTTAATCTTTTCCACAACTGGTTTTGAAGAACTAGCTTCTTTAACCGTGGCAAGATTAATAATTTTTTTTTTTTTTTTTTTATCAGTAACTTCTTTTAGCAATTCAATGATATTATCAGATGAAAACATTTTGATAGTAAAATCTTGAAATTGTGATTGAAGTTTATAAATATCATCTCCTTCAGTTTCACAAGTACAAGTATTACCTTGGCAAGTTATGCATTTAACCTGCTCATCATGATCAGAAAAATCAATTAGATCAATATTTGATTCAGTATCAGAAAATGATTCATAATCTTCATCCGATCCTGAGGTGTATAATAAACTATAAACCTTTTCATGCATGGTTGGATCGAGTTCTAAAGCTTTAAGCTTATTCAACCTGCAATTTGGAGCAATATGCCCACGTTTACCGCATTTGTAGCACTTGATCTTAGAAAGATCCCTTCCTGACCGATCTTTAGTAAATCTATTAGATTTTCGAGAGCTTCTTTTAGCATCTCTTTCTTCTCTAGACATTCGTCTAGATCTCCTTCTTCGTCTCTTATTAGAATCCTCAGTCCTTGGAGAGCGATAATACTCCTTTTTACTGCCATAGGCTGTAGGTTCAGGTAACCCGAACTGAGTACAAAAATCTCCAAGCTGAGATCTTTCCTTATGCTTATTCCTTTTAAGCTCTTGTGACATACGAAGCTCATTACAAAGATTTAATCCTTCCTGAGTGTAAACTCCAATTAATTTACCATAAGTGTATTCCTGATAAGGAATTTCAGTACGGTCTCCTCTTAGGACCTTACGAACTCTTTCAGCGAATAAAGAAGGAAGGCCGTCTATAAACTTAGCTTTCCAAAATTCATATTTGTTTTCGGGCAATTCCATAACCCGACTTAGAAACGTATCTTTGTACCATCTCCATTTGGTCAATGTAGGACATTTTAGACCATTGAGTAAGGTACGAACTGTTTCATAAGAGTAGGTAAATCTACCATTAAAATGTTCTAAGATAGTGACTACCAGAGTATAAACAGCGTCTTCTCTATCTTTTTCTAATTTGAAACCTAAGTTATCAACTCCTTCTTCATTCGAAATAGCATTAACTATAGTGGCTTTATCTTCTAACGATAAGTAATTATCCCACCAGCCTCTAAGCTGTCCAGTGAAACCTGCAACAATCATCTTGCAAATAGTTCTATCACTATTCTTGGTGCTTTTACAAATGGTTGAATACATAAGCATTCTATGCACCAGAATGGTCAACTGCCTATCACTTAACCCATCGAGGTTCCATTCGTAAATTTCAGAACCACTGTAAGACGTATTAGTCTGATTCCAATCTCGTTCTTCTATCAAAACATCCTGAGGAGTTGGACGAGGGTAATAAAAAGTATTAGTCTAATAGTTACTGATAACAAACTTCGTGAAAAAATTAGATTAAATATATACCATGAACAGTGTCTTTAAACTACTTGAGATAGATGTGGAAAAGATTAAAAATGATTTTGATTATCAGGCCCCTTATTCTTTAAAAGAGGTGGAAAATCGTCTAATGATGAAAAATTCTTTTGTTGAAAAAGATGCTTCTTTTAATGATTTAAAAGAAGAAGTTGAAAATTTAAAAAAGGAAATTATTTTTCTTAAACGTAATCAGGCCATTCATGATACAAGGATATCTCAGATTGAGAAAAATAATGAGCATATCAGTTCCATTGCCAGTTCTTCAAAGGGAAAAGAAGTTTACTATGATGAACCTAACGACAACAATATTTCTGAAGATAATATGTTTTTAGGAATGATGCAGGTTGTTACTGCGCATAAATGGTATATTAAATGCACCATTTTAATTGATAATAGTTTTTCTATTACTAGTGATGCTTTAATTGATAGTGGTGCAGATGTAAGCTGCATCCAAGAGGGTCTTGTTCCCTCAAAATATTTTCAAAAAACTACTCATATGGTAAAATCTGCTTCAGGACATGCCTTAGATATAAAGTATAAACTGTCTAATACCAAGATTTGCCAGAATAAGGTTTGTATTCCTCATTTCTTCTTTCTGGTTAAAAATCAGTTGAATCCTCCAATTATACTTGGAACGCCTTTTATAAATGCCATTTACCCTTTTATACATATTGATTCAAAAGGGTTTTCAGCATCTTATAAAGACAATGTCATAAGTTATACTTTTATCACAGAACCAATAGCTCGTGATATTAATGCATTAATTAAAATGAAGCAACAACATGTTGATTCTTTGCAATATGAACTGTTTAGCATAAACATTTTTGAGTCTCTCAAATCTCCTAAAATACAGGAAAAAATGAAAATGATTCCTGAACAGATTGCCATTGATATTTGCGCCGATCATCCCAGTGCTTTTTGGAATCGGAAAAAGCATATTGTCACTCTTCCGTATGAGGAAGATTTTTCGGAAGATAATATCCCGACTAAGTCTCGTCCCTGCCAAATGCATTCAGAGTTAGTAGAATTCTGTAAACGAGAAATAGATACTTTATTACAAAAAGGTTTAATAAAGCCTTCAAAATCTCCTTGGTCTTGTACAGCATTTTATGTTAATAATGCGGCAGAGAAGGAACGAGATTGGAATCAGACTAATACGTCTTACAGAGAAGGAATCAGACTAATTGGAATCAGACTAATAGTTACTGATAACAAACTTCGTGAAAAAATTATTAATCTTGCCACGGTTTTGAAGAACTAGCTTCTTTAACCGTGGCAAGATTAATAATTTTTTCACGAAGTTTGTTATCAGTAACTTCTTTTAGCAATTCAATGATATTATCAGATGAAAACATTTTGATAGTAAAATCTTGAAATTGTGATTGAAGTTTATAAATATCAGCTCCTTCAGTTTCACAAGTACAAGTATTACCTTGGCAAGTTGTGCATTTAACCTGCTCATCATGATCAGAAAAATCAATTAGATCAATATTTGATTCAGTATCAGAATATGATTCATAATCTTCATCCGATCCTGAGGTGTATAATAAACTATAAACCTTTTCATGCATGGTTGGATCGAGTTCTAAAGCTTTAAGCTTATTCAACCTGCAATTTGGAGCAATATGCCCACGTTTACCGCATTTGTAGCACTTGATCTTAGAAAGATCCCTTCCTGACCGCTCTTTAGTAAATCTATTAGATTTTCGAGAGCTTCTTTTAGCGTCTCTTTCTTCTCTAGACATTCGTCTAGATCTCCTTCTTCGTCTCTTATTAGAATCCTCAGTCCTTGGAGAGCGATAATACTCCTTTTTACTGCCATATGCTGTAGGTTCAGGTAACCCGAACTGAGTACAAAAATCTCCAAGCTGAGATCTTTCCTTATGCTTATTCCTTTTAAGCTCTTGTGACATACGAAGCTCATTACAAAGATTTAATCCTTCCTGAGTGCAAACTCCAATTAATTTACCATAAGTGTATTCCTGATAAGGAATTTCAGTACGGTCTCCTCTTAGGACCTTACGAACTCTTTCAGCGAATAAAGAAGGAAGGCCGTCTATAAACTTAGCTTTCCAAAATTCATATTTGTTTTCGGGCAATTCCATAACCCGACTTAGAAACGTATCTTTGTACCATCTTCATTTGGTCAATGTAGGACATTTTAGACCATTGAGTAAGGTACGAACTGTTTCATAAGAGGAGGTAAATCTACCATTAAAATGTTCTAAGATAGTGACTACCAGAGTATAAACAGCGTCTTCTCTATCTTTTTCTAATTTGAAACCTAAGTTATCAACTCCTTCTTCATTCGAAATAGCATTTACTATAGTGGCTTTATCTTCTAACGATAAGTAATTATCCCACCAGCCTCTAAGCTGTCCAGTGAAACCTGCAACAATCATCTTGCAAATAGTTCTATCACTATTTTTGGTGCTTTTACAAATGGTTGAATACATAAGCATTCTATGCACCAGAATGGTCAACTGCCTATCACTTAACCCATCGAGGTTCCATTCGTAAATTTCAGAACCACTGTAAGACGTATTAGTCTGGTTCCAATCTCGTTCCTCTATCAAAACATCTTGAGGAGTTGGACGAGGGTAATAGAATGTATTCATGGCTGGTTTAGCATACCCAGAATTTTTTCGAGAATATCCTTTGAGTTTATTAAACTCCGAAGAAACATGATTTTTAAAATCATTTGTTTGTTCTATCGTTTCTGAAAACTCATGTGATAAATCAATTGGTTTAATATTTAAACCTGAAAACTTTTTATCAAGAAGTTCTTCTAACTCATTCATAGATTTAATCTTAAAATCATTAATTTGAGGGGGTCTTTGAATAGAAGCAGGGACCAATTCTGCTTTACTAGTCGAAGCAACTTCACTTGCTTTACTAGTTGAAGCAATATTGGTTTTAGCTATATCAGCCTTTATACCTTTTATCAAAGTAGTCATTTGTTCAAGTTTTTCATCCAGATAACCAATATGTTCTCCTAAAACTTTAACATATAAACTCAAATAATTATTTTGAGAAATAATCTTATTAATTTCAGAAATGCTTATAGAAGCTATTTCTTTCTCAATGAAATTCTGAAATGCGTGGAATGTAATACCCGTATTATTAGGTAAAATAAAAGCAGATTGGGGGGGATAAACCTGCGTAAGAATCTGCGTAAGAATCTTACCGTCTACCTCACGATAAGTTCTTTTTTCAATAACCTTAATATATAAAGGTAAATAAGTGGTTATAAACCATGGAACAAAATGCATAATTTCATTATGTAAAGCACAAGTTTCGTAAAACTCTTGAGAGATATTATTCATATCATCTCTACTGTAATATTTAAAGAACCAAGTTTTAAACTTGCTCCACCTTTTATCAAAAAATTCTTTTTGAATTTGTTTTCTTGCCAGAGAACCTGGGCTAAAATCAATTTGGTGTGGAATCATTAACACTTATTAACATCAAACTCCATTTCAGAGGGAGTAGGGAAGTCCTTATCAGAACTTTCATCATTAATATTATCAGCCTGCACAATATTAGAACCAGGGGTAATTTTAACCTTTTCAATAACAGAGTTATTGTCTGATTCAATAGTGTGAAGCGAAGCAGCCCGATTTCGTGCTGGACCATAAATAGGGTCAATCGGGGAAATATGCTGAATATTAGCTCTATGACTATGACCAAGAGATTTTCTGTTATAAACAGTACTTACCGGAGGCATGAGTCTATGCGTAGACAAAGACTGCCTGTGAGGAGCATAGCTACCTTCAGTAAATTGAATACAGACCCTACCATCAGGATCTTGAGAAACATGAGAATACTCAGAATTCGTAACTGTATCAGTTAATTGATTTGGAGATATAACCGAATCAAGAGGCCAAGTTACTGGAAAATTAATTTCTTCCCATTTAATAGGTCTTCTAGTAGTGACCTTTGACCTGGCGAAATTAGTTTCCACTAAAATAGTTTGATCAGAAGTGTCGTATAACTTACACTTTGGATTCAGAGTAGATAGCAATTTAAAATAAATTCTATAAGAAATACTAATAAGTTCTGAACCTGGCATATAATTATAACCATTGGTTTTAACATTTAATGTTAAAGCATCCAGAATATTAGCATCAGATAATGATAATTGCAAATTTGGTTGCGTATTAAAATACACCGGACCTTTTTGGCAGCTCTCAGAGATGCTAGAAATTTAAATTTTAGACAGTCTCTTATGGGTTCAATTGAATCCACTGTGGCCTATGGTCCGGTGTATTTTAATACGCAACCAAATTTATAAATATCATCTCCTTCAGTTTCACAAGTACAAGTATTACCTTGGCAAGTTGTGCATTTAACCTGCTCATCATGATCAGAAAAATCAATTAGATCAATATTTGATTCAGTATCAGAATATGATTCATAATCTTCATCCGATCCTGAGGTGTATAATAAACTATAATCCTTTTCATGCATGGTTGGATCGAGTTCTAAAGCTTTAAGCTTATTCAACCTGCAATTTGGAGCAATATGCCCACGTTTACCGCATTTGTAGCACTTGATCTTAGAAAGATCCCTTCCTGACCGATCTTTAGTAAATCTATTAGATTTTCGAGAGATTCTTTTAGCGTCTCTTTCTTCTCTAGACATTCGTCTAGATCTCCTTCTTCGTCTCTTATTAGAATCCTCAGTCCTTGGAGAGCGATAATACTCCTTTTTACTGCCATAGGCTGTAGGTTCAGGTAACCCGAACTGAGTACAAAAATCTCCAAGCTGAGATCTTTCCTTATGCTTATTCCTTTTAAGCTCTTGTGACATACGAAGCTCATTACAAAGCTTTAATCCTTCCTGAGTGCAAACTCCAATTAATTTACCATAAGTGTATTCCTGATAAGGAATTTCAGTACGGTCTCCTCTTAGGACCTTACGAACTCTTTCAGCGAATAAAGAAGGAAGGCCGTCTATAAACTTAGCTTTCCAAAATTCATATTTGTTTTCGGGCAATTCCATAACCCGACTTAGAAACGTATCTTTGTACCATCTTCATTTGGTCAATGTAGGACATTTTAGACCATTGAGTAAGGTACGAACTGTTTCATAAGAGGAGGTAAATCTACCATTAAAATGTTCTAAGATAGTGACTACCAGAGTATAAACAGCGTCTTCTCTATCTTTTTCTAATTTGAAACCTAAGTTATCAGCTCCTTCTTCATTCGAAATAGCATTAACTATAGTGGCTTTATCTTCTAACGATAAGTAATTATCCCACCAGCCTCTAAGCTGTCCAGTGAAACCTGCAACAATCATCTTGCAAATAGTTCTATCACTATTTTTGTTGCTTTTACAAATGGTTGAATACATAAGCATTCTATGCACCAGAATGGTCAACTGCCTATCACTTAACCCATCGAGGTTCCATTCGTAAATTTCAGAACCACTGTAAGACGTATTAGTCTGATTCCAATCTCGTTCTTCTATCAAAACATCCTGAGGAGTTGGACGAGGGTAATAAAAAGTATTCATGGTTGGTTTAGCATAACCAGAATTTTTCCGAGGATAAACTTTGAGTTTATTAAACTCTGAAGAAACGTGATTTTTAAAATCATTTGTTTGTTCTATCGTTTCTGAAAACTCATGTGATAAATCAATTGGTTTAATATTTAAACCTGAAAACTTTGTATCAAGAAGTTCTTCTAACTCATTCATAGATTTAATCTTAAAATCATTAATTTGAGGGGGTCTTTGAATAGAAGCAGGGACCAATTCTGCTTTACTAGTCGAAGCAATTTCACTTGCTTTACTAGTTGAAGCAATATTGGTTTTAGCTATATCAGCCTTTATATCTTTTATCAAAGTAGTCATTTGTTCAAGTTTTTCATCCAGAGAACCAATATGTTCTCCTAAAACTTTAACATATAAACTCAAATAATTATTTTGAGAAATAATCTTATTAATTTCAGAAATGCTTATAGAAGCTATTTCTTTCTCAATGAAATTCTGAAATGCGTGGAATGTAATACCCGTATTATTAGGTAAAATAAAAGCAGATGGGGGGGGATAAACCTGCGTAAGAATCTTACCGTCTACCTCACGATAAGTTCTTTTTTCAATAACCTTAATATATAAAGGTAAATAAGTGGTTATAAACCATGGAACAAAATGCATAATTTCATTATGTAAAGCACAAGTTTCGTAAAACTCTTGAGAGATATTATTCATATCATCTCTACTATAATATTTAAAGAACCAAGTTTTAAACTTGCTCCACCTTTTATCAAAAAATTCTTTTTGAATTTGTTTTCTTGCCAGAGAACCTGGGCTAACTCCCATTTTGGTGTTGTGGATCTTACACTGTTTAACATCTAACTCCTATTTCAGAAGGGAGTAGGGAGTCTTATCAGAATATCAATTCATTAATATTTCATCGGCACCAATACTTGCACAATTTTAGACCAGGTCGGTAATTTAACCTTTTTCCATAACAGTTATTGTCTATCATAGTGTTGAGCGGAAGCAGCCCGACTGAATGAGCAATAATGGCGGATATAAATAGGGTCATCGGTTGAATATGCTGATTTAGTCTAATGACTTTGACCAAAGAATTTCTCTTGTTTTAAACAGTTACGTTAAACCATGAAGGATATCGTGTTCTATGGCGTAGACAAAGCTATTGTGAGGTAGCCATATCTTCTCAGTAATTGGAATCAAGACCTACCTCAGGTCTTTGAGAACGTGAATTGAATATCAGATACCCTAGTAACTGTTCAGTTATATTGGATTTGGAGATATAACCGAATCAAGGTCTACGTTACTTGATTGAAAATTAATTTTTCCCATTTATAGGGCTTTGGTAGTGACCTTTGACTGGCGAAATTAGTTTCCATTATAGTTTGTCAGAAGTGTCGATAATTACACTTTGGATTCGAGTTAGATAGCAATTTAAAATAATTCTTATAAGAAAGACTATAAGTTCTGACTGGCATTAATTTATACATTGTTTAACTTTTAATGTTAAAGCATTCCGGTCATTAGCATAATAAGATATGCAAATTTTGTGCGTATTAAAAAGATTATACGCCCATAGCACGTGATTAATTGAACCCTAAGGCTGTCTAAAATTTATTTATAGGCTCTCTGAGCTGCCAAGGTCTTGGTAACTTTAAAGGGTAAGAGGTTTAAAAGCAATTTGAACCATGCCAATATGCAAATAGTTATACTGATTCTTATAAAGATTAACATCATGTTTATTTAATAAACGAATAGTCTGCTCAGAAGAATTCAAAGCTAAAGATTGCTCAGTTGTTTTAATCAACTGTTTTGTAGAAAGGTTATCAAACCAACCATAATCATAAATGGTTTTAATAGGAACTTTAGGAATCGTCCATTTGTTTAACAAATCAAGGTTTTGAGGTATATCAACCTCTTCAAGTCTAGTACTTTTAGTACTACTCTGTTCTCCGAGATCCATAAATTAATAAAGTTCTATATCTATATCAAGTAGTTTCACATCTATCTCATATATACCATGAACAGTGTCTAGGCTCTGATACCAAGTTGACAGGATCGGAGACCGGGCGGTAATCCGCCATAGTCTATGATCTTGTCAACTTGGTATCAGAGCCTAGACACTGTTCATGGTATATATGAGATAGATGTGAAACTACTTGATATAGATATAGATTTAATGCTTTCTTAGACTTGATAGATATAGGTTTAATTCTGAAATGCGTGGAATGTAATACCCGTATTATTAGGTAAAATAAAAGCAGATTGGGGGGGATAAAGGTAGCTATGCTCCTCACAGGCAGTCTTTGTCTACGCATAGACTCATGCCTCCGGTAAGTACTGTTTATAACAGAAAATCTCTTGGTCATAGTCATAGAGCTAATATTCAGCATATTTCACCGATTGACCCTATTTATGGTCCAGCACGAAATCGGGCTGCTTCGCTTCACACTATTGAATCAGACAATAACTCTGTTATTGAAAAGGTTAAAATTACCCAGCACAAGTTTCGTAAAACTCTTGAGAGATATTATTCATATCATCTCTACTATAATATTTAAAGAACCAAGTTTTAAACTTGCTCCACCTTTTATCAAAAAATTCTTTTTGAATTTGTTTTCTTGCCAGAGAACCTGGGCTAAAATCAATTTGGTGTGGAATCATTAACACTTATTAACATCAAACTCCATTTCAGAGGGAGTAGGGAAGTCCTTATCAGAACTATCATCATTAATATTATCAGCCTGCACAATATTAGAACCAGGGGTAATTTTAACCTTTTCAATAACAGAGTTAAACTTATATTTGCTAGGTGGCAGGCTCAGTTAGCCCCATTTGACTTTGATATTCAATATAAAAAAGGAGTTGATAACTCTCTTCCTGATTTCTTATCCAGGGAATACCTTCAATAATGCATTATTTAGCTTTTTTATCTGAAGAAACTCTTTTGATTCTATTCAGGGTAATTATATTACCAGAAGATCATAAAAAGATCATTATTAATAAAATCATTGATGATATTCTAATTAGAGAAAATGATTTCTCTATTCACGACTACTCAGAAGTAGTAAGAGAAGATTTCTCGAATTATTTCTCAGAATGACTAATCGGTTTCTCTACAGGATGGATCCGCCATGGCGGCAGGTTCGAGGAAGAGGAAGAGGAAGGGGAAGATCAGCCCTGCTTTACATAATGAAATTATGCATTTTGTTCCATGGTTTATAACCACTTATTTACCTTTATATATTAAGGTTATTGAAAAAAGAACTTATCGTGAGGTAGACGGTAAGATTCTTACGCAGGTTTATCCCCCCCAATCTGCTTTTATTTTGCCTAATAATACGGGTATTACATTCCACGCATTTCAGAATTTCATTGAGAAAGAAATAGCTTCTATAAGCATTTCTGAAATTAATAAGATTATTTCTCAAAATAATTATTTGAGTTTATATGTTAAAGTTTTAGGAGAACATATTGGTTCTCTGGATGAAAAACTTGAACAAATGACTACTTTGATAAAAGATATAAAGGCTGATATAGCTAAAACCAATATTGCTTCAACTAGTAAAGCAAGTGAAATTGCTTCGACTAGTAAAGCAGAATTGGTCCCTGCTTCTATTCAAAGACCCCCTCAAATTAATGATTTTAAGATTAAATCTATGAATGAGTTAGAAGAACTTCTTGATAAAAAGTTTTCAGGTTGACAGTAAGAACTTCTTAAAATGCTCTGATACCAAGTTGACAGTAATAGGTTGATATACCTCAAAACCTTGATTTGTTAAACAAATGGACGATTCCTAAAGTTCCTATTAAAACCATTTATGATTATGGTTGGTTTGATAAACTTTCTACAAAACAGTTGATTAAAACAACTGAGCAATCTTTAGCTTTGAATTCTTCTGAGCAGACTATTCGTTTATTAAATAAACATGATGTTTGACGAAGAAGGAGATCTAGACGAATGTCTAGAGAAGAAAGAGACGCTAAAAGAAGCTCTCGAAAATACCAAGTTGACAGGATCGGAGACCGGGCGGTAATCCGCCATAGTCTATGATCTAGCAAATCAGCACCCTTATACAAGCGCATAAACGCAGGCATAAGAACTGAAATCTTCGAGAATTTTCATGAAATTTCTTAAGACTGTATGGAAGAGACTTACTCTTTTACCTGAGCAAAGGGCCTGTCAGGACCACTGAACATACTATCACTATACTCTTGTCCAACGGCTCTAACCCATAGCGGTTCTAACCGGACCAAGAGCGCCCCTTCTTAACACATAATTTGGGCTAAATAGGTCATGGCTTGCTAGAGGCTTGCCAGACAGAGATAGTAATAGATGTTCTAGATCCGACTGTACCACCATCTCAGAACCAAGTCAAGAAATTTCATAAGAATTCCTTTCTATTTTAATAAAGCTTAGATCCGTTCATGGTGCATATAGGAGAGATGTTAGATACAAGACATAGATATAGAAGATGTTTAGCCGGACATAGTCCTAGCTAGGAGAAGAGTACTGAAAGTAAAAATAAAAAGAAAATAACTACCTCGAAGGACGGCCAAGATCCGAAGATGTTTTAGCAAAACTGATCCAAAATTTTATTTATGATCGGAACAGTGGCTAAAACTTTCTGTTTTCTCTTTACAAAACTAAGAAAGAAAAATGAAGAGAGAAATGAAAAATTTCTGCGTGTCCTCCTATCTAACAAAGTGAGGACTTATATAGAAAAAGAAAAGACATAACGAATCTTTGTACAGTATAAGAGGGGTCCCATATGGGTCCCTAAACAGTGAATTTACTGTTTAAACAGTTAATATACTGTTGATGAGACTGACAGCTATCTTTTCAGTCTATGTCGTTCATCTTTTCTTTGCCACGTCGTTTATTTTCCATGGCTTTGAGAGCTTGCAGCAAATCTTCTGCTTCATGTATGTCTTCTGTAGATAACATAGTATCTTCTGGCCTTTGGGCTTCTTCCCCTGAGTTCTCACTTCTCATCGAAGTGTCTGATTTATCAATAACATTAATGCCTTGAAGCAAAGTTCTCTTCATCTTCTCCAGATATTCATTGACCATTGCTTCTTTATCTCCTTCTTGAGTGGAGATTCTTCTGGCAATATGCCTGATGGATGAGTTATCAACCTCAATTTCCTTATCAGGAAGTTCTCTGTATGACTCGAGCGTGTTTATAATATTATCAATAAGCTCTTGTCCATTCAATTGCTTTGTTCTGGGAGCCTTTCTCAATAATTTTTCCCAGAAATTATTATAATAAACACGATATAAACAGGGAACATCTTCCTCTGTAACCCCTACTTCTGGTATCCATTTATGGATCCAAGGTATAGAAAATTCTATAAAAAAGTATATTTGATCGATCTTTTCTAACCAGCATATATGATCCTGGTGATATAATTCTTGGAGAAAAGGAGAAATCTTTTTCCATTCTTTGTATAACTCTAAGAATTTTTTAGGCAATATCTGAATAGTAGGACCGTGGTATGACCACCAGTTAATAAACCAATTTGGAATAGGTTCAGAAAAGACTTTAGAACATATTTTTATAAACCAAGTATGTTTATTTTTATCATTATTGTAAAACAGAGTTTTACTGAATGCTTGGATATAATCCCAATAGGTAAAGTTCATTGCTATACCTTTGACAACCACCTGTCTTTCTTTCATTGGGGATAGTCCCCAGTCTTCAACATATATAATCTGTTTGATAATTATTTTAGAGAAGTTATAAACATTCTCTTCTGGGGTCATACCCGCAGGACAAAAGTGCTGAATTTCTGCACTACTCATACTTATCAGAATGGTTTCATAATAAGATCGAGTTTTATAAGACTCGCCTGGGTAATATAATCCCTTTGCTAAATACCTTTGGAATATTTTCCAAGGTTCTGATTTTCGTTGTATATCAGCGTTTTCCAAGAAAAATATAATTTCTCTTTTCTTGACCTGTTCATAGGATGTAACTGGATCAGTTTCTCCTTTCATAATTGAGGCAAAGGTATCTTTCTGCCTTTGTGCATGCAAATATGCCTGCGCATGTTCATATAATGGGCTATCTTTTGGAATAGATTCCAAGTTTATAACTTGTTCAGATGAGCTAGATGCTCCTTCATCTGTAATCTTTTTATTAAAAAGACTTTTGTTTCCCAATTGTATAACTGGATTCCTGTAGGTCGATCCCTGTATAACAGGGTAATTTGGTCTCCGATCCTGTCAATTTGGTATCAGAGCCTAGACACTGTTCATGGTATATATAAGATAGATGTGAAACTACTTGATATAGATATAGAACTTTATTATTTTATGGATCTCGGAGAACAAAGTAGTACTAAAAGTACTAGACTTGAAGAGGTTGATATACCTCAAAACCTTGATTTGTTAAACAAATGGACGATTCCTAAAGTTCCGATTAAAACCATTTATGATTATGGTTGGTTTGATAAACTTTCTACAAACCAGTTGATTAAAACAACTGAGCAATCTTTAGCTTTGAATTCTTCTGAGCAGACTATTCGTTTATTAAATAAACATGATGTTAATCTTTATAAGAATCAGTATAACTATTTGCATATTGGCATGGTTCAAATTGCTTTTAAACCTCTTACCCTTAAAGGGTTACCAGAGACCTTTTTGGCAGCTCTCAGAGATGCTAGAAATTTAAATTTTAGACAGTCTCTTATGGGTTCAATTGAATCCACTGTGGCCTATGGTCCGGTGTATTTTAATACGCAACCAAATTTGCAATTATCGTTATCTGATGCTAATATTCTGGATGCTTTAACATTAAATGTTAAAACCAATGGTTATAATTATATGCCAGGTTCAGAACTTATTAGTCTTTCTTATAGAATTTATTTTAAATTGCTATCTACTCTGAATCCGAAGTGTAAGTTATACGACACTTCTGATCAAACTATTTTGGTGGAAACTAATTTCGCCAGGTCAAAGGTCACTACTAGAAATTTATTTCACACACATATATTTAAAACAATATATAGATTGTGCAATATTATTAATAATAGTGGATAATTAAAAATATATACGTGGAATAAATATATATACATTGTATTATACATAGTACGTATAGTGATAGTATTTAATAGTATATAAATTACAGTGACGTTTTCTAATATCTATAAGACAGAACAAGAAGATGAATTATGAAAAAATGAGATATGATAAAAAATCGATAAAGAGGAAAAATCTTCAGAAGCTTACAATATGATAAGAGATAAATGGACTAAATTAACAATATTATATAATTACTTTATAATTAATGATAAGAATCTCAACTGATTTTTTATTTAGTGGCACAGTACCCTTTTAAATGATAATATTATTACAGGTAAACAAAAAAAAAAAAAAAATGACATCAGGCAGTCATTAGAAAATAACTAATATAAAAATTAACAGTACCTATAATTCAAATTATCAAATTATAAGAATAATTTAATGACAGATCTAGCCAAATAAGCATAAATCTTTTTTTTTATTTCTCTTTATTTCTTTCAATGATTCTATAGCACATCACCATTTCAGCTACAATTTTTTGTTATTCTTTTCTTTTTTTTTTTGGCTGAATTAATTCTACGATACAAATGTTTTACTATAAATTTTTGGGCTATACTTATGAGTTATGATGAATCTTTTATTTTATTCAGATCTTAAATTAAGTTTATGAGTGAATCACTGATCGTTCTCTTTCTTTTTTGTTTGCTCGAATTTTTGATAATAGCTAAAGAAATTTCTAATATGGTCGTCGCCACGTTGATCCGTTACCCTTTTTTCTCTTTCGCTCATTTTTTTTTCATTCTTTTAGATTTGACTGAGTTTATATTTTTCAGTGTTACTCTAAGTTTTGTCGTGAAAGCAACGTCGTGAATTTTCTATTTTCCCCCGATAACTTTTTTTTTACTAGTTCACATCACTCAACAATCGTTTGGTACATATATATCTGAATAAAAATATAGATAATATGTATATAAAAAATGTATAAGTAGTGTATCTGATTTGTATATAAAGTGTATATATAAAGTATATTGATAAAAAAGATATAATGTGTATAAATATTGTATAAAAAGTGAATATGAAAAGTCTACTGAAAAAAATATATAAAAGGTATTGTGTGTGTGTGTGTGTGTATATATATATATTGTATAAAAATTATATATAAAATGTATAATAAATATATATA
>QJPP01002158.1:0-165304 GCA_003996215.1 Jaltomata sinuosa | reverse complement strand
CTTAACATACCTCGTTCCTTCCGAAGATTGCGCTTACCACAACTTGGACTTTCCCTTATTAAGTTAATCTAAAACACAAGGGTATAATGAAGCTAATATTAGCTCTTAAACCTGCTGCAACATTCCCAAACAGTAGCTAAACATTTCCCGGGCAGATTTACGTATTTTGCATTAATTAAAGGTGTATCGTCACACCTTTCTCCCCTTATCCAATACACATCACACACACACCAACCTACTGCCTCCAATAATACAAAACACATCAAAAATCCCCTACACAACTCACCATGCCGAAATACAATAGCAACACATTGAACCCACGGCTTCCGATCGCCGTCCCGTGAGTTCTTAACAACAATTCAACAACAATTGTCCATCCGAACTTAAATCCAAAAATATTATTATGGGCAGAGTACTTACCACACTTGAAGGTGTGTTTTTATCCTCTTTTTATTGATGCTTTAAAAGCTTAAGTACCCCCTACACATACACCAACAAGAGAAGAAGAAATCTCTTAATTGTTACACAATTTCTATGTGTTAAATCATAAGAAAGGGGCTGCCATAGTTCATGTCTTTCTTACCATAGGATATCCTAGATATATGTAGTAGATTAATACCAAGATAACAAGTTGTTTAACTCATCTTAAGCTTCAATTAATCTTGGTCTTCTTAGAACCCTAAAGGGAGAGAAGGGCTGCCAAAAGGAAATGAGATAAGAGAGAATTTTTCTAGCTTTTTGTGATCAATAGTTTGTCAACAAAAGGTCTGTATAAAGGGACCTTTTTGGCCGACTTTTTTGAGTATCTTTGGCAAAAAATGGGTCAAGAAACTTGGGCAAAAATTACCCTTTGCTTGGGCCTCAAAAGGGTTAAGTTTTGGGGCTGATTTTGGGCTTCTCTTGGGTCCAAAATGTGGTCAATATTGGTGGCTACCTTCTGTAGTTGTTTGGGCCAGATTTGGTTGTGCTTTGATGGGCCAACTTTAAGCTTCATTTGGGCTACCATTAGGTCTAATAATCCATGGTTTTGCTGCCCGTAATCGGCCCTCGGAACTTAGTTCGTTAGCGTAGGTAGGTGATGCACCTATTGGTCACCTAAAAGCTTAGATAAGTCGAGCAAGTACCTCATTTGTTTTATCTCATTTTCAAAACCCTCCTCCTTATAATATAACTTAACACTTATATACATTTGACCATTTCATATTCTAGGCCAAAGTACCCCTTCACAATCTCGAGCTCAAATACCTTCGTCGATATTTACTTAGTCACATAGGTTTTGAAAGGTACGGGGTGTTATATCCTTCCCCCCTTAGAATCATTCGTCCTCGAATGAGGGTAATGCATATAGAGCTCTAGTCCCTTGGGATTTTTTTGAAATTTTGGCAGAGTTTCCTTTATAATTGGGACTATCCAAAAACCTGAAACTCAGCAAAAGTCCAGCACAATGCCTCACAGGGCTATACAACTATATACAATTAAATGTAATCATTTTCACATGTTCAAACCTGATCATATTTGCATAGTAGGAAGAGTATCAAAAATATAAGAATATGACTTACCTCTGTACTATCTTCAAGTCATAAATAACTGAGGATGTTTTTTCCTCATTTCTTCCTCGGCTTCCCACGTCATTTCTTCAATATTATTATTTCTCCACAACACCTTTACTGAGGCTACTTCTTTGGTTCTGAGCTTCCTAATTTGACGATCTAGGATAGAAATTGGTACTTCCTTATAGGATAAGTCTTCAGAAAGTTGAACATCTTTAATAGGCATAATACGTGAAGGATCTCCTATGCACCTTCGTAGCATCGATACATGAAATACAGGATGGACTGTCTCCAATTCTGTGGGTAAATCTAGCTCATATGCCACTTTTCCTAACCTCCGAATGATCCTGTATGGTCCAATATATCTTGGACTAAGCTTTCCCTTTTTACCAAATCGCATAACGCCTTTCATGGGCGAAACCTTTAGGAAAACCCAATCACTAATATTAAATTCCAAATCCCGACGTCGCACATCTGCATATGATTTCTGCCTACTCTGGGCTGTTAGTAATCTTTCTCGAATTAACTTCACCTTCTCCATTGCCTGATTAACTAGGTCTGGCCCTAATAATCCTGCTTCTCCCATTTCAAACCATCCAATTGGTGATCTACACTTTCGCCCGTATAAAGCCTCATAAGGAGCCATTTGAATGCTTGCATGGAAGCTATTCTTATAAGCAAACTCAATTAGTGGCAAATGGTCATCCCAACTCCCTTTAAAATCTAGTACACAAGCTCGTAGCATATCTTCGAGTGTTTGAATAGTGCGTTCAGCTTGTCCATCTGCCTGTGGATGAAAAGCTGTACTGAGACTTATTTGAGTACCTAAGCCTCTCTGGAAAGACCTCCAGAAATTTGCTGTAAACTGAGCACCCCTATCTGAAATGATGGAAATTGGGACACCATGAAGTCAAACTATTTCACTAATATACAACTTGGCATAATCTTCAGCAGTATAAGTTGTCCTGACTGGCAAAAAGTGAGCTGATTTTGTAAGTCTATCTACAATTACCCATATGGAATCATACTTCCGATAAGTACGGGGTAAGCCTGTAATAAAGTCCATGTTGATCACCTCCCATTTCCAGGTAGGTATCACTATACTTTGAGTTAGACCTCCAGGTCTCTGGTGTTCAATTTTTACATGTTGACAATTCGGGCATTGGGCTACAAACTCTGCAATATTTCTCTTCATATTATTCCACCAATAAATCTGTCGAAGATCATGATACATCTTCGTCGCTCCTGGATGGATTGAATAGCGAGAATAGTGAACTTCTGCCAAAATTTTCTCCCGAAGCTCCCCGACGTTAGGTACACATAGACGACCTTGATATCTCAGAACCCCATCCTCCTTAAGCTCTATTAGTGGTTGCTTTTTTGTGGAATTTCCTCCCTCAATCTTACTAATTCTGGATCATCATATTGTCTTTCCTTTACCTCTGTCATAAGTGAGGATTCCGCTGTGCTTTGAATAACAACTCCCCCATTACCTTGGTCTAGTAGTCGAACCTGCAAATTAGCTAACTGATGTAGTTCTCTTGTCATCTCAATCTTCCTATTTTCCACGTGGCTCAAGCTTCCCATGGATTTGCGGCTAAGTGCATCGGCCACTACATTGGCCTTCCCTGGATGGTACAAAATATCTACGTCATAATCCTTTAGTAACTCTAGCCACCTTCTTTGCCTTAGGTTTAAATCCTTCTATTTGAATAAATACTGTAGACTTTTGTGGTCCGTAAACACGTCTACATGGACTCCAAACAAGTAATGGCGCCAAAATTTCAAGGCAAATATAACTGCTGCCAATTCAAGATCGTGAGTAGGGTAATTTTGTTCGTGCTTTCTTAGTTGTCTCGAGGCATAGGCAATAACTTTACCATGTTGCATTAAAACACAACCCACCCCAATCCTTGAAGCATCACAATAAACAACATAACCTTCTGTGCCCTCTGGCAGAGTTAAGACAGGTGCTGAAGTAAGCCTGTCCTTCAACTCCTGAAAACTCTGCTCACATGCATCAGCCCACTGGAACTTGGTAGCTTTATGAGTCAACTTTGTCAATGGTGCAGATATAGAAGAAAACCCTTCTACAAACCTTCGGTAATAACCTGCTAAGCCCAAAAAACTACGGATCTCTGTAGCATTCAAGGGCCTCGGTCAATTCTTTACTGCTTCAATTTTTTGGCCGTCAACTCTAATACCTTCGTCTGTAATTATGTGGCCAAGAAAAGCCACTGAAGTCAACCAAAACTCACATTTGGAGAACTTCGCATATAATTTATGATTCTGAAGTGTTTGCAATACTGCACGTAAATGATCAGCATGTTCGGCTTTGGACCGCGAGTAAATCAGGATATCGTCAATAAATACGATCACGAATACATCTAGGAATGGCTTGAATACCCGATTCATTAGGTCCATAAAAGCTGCTGGGGCATTAGTAAGACCAAAAGACATTACTAGAAATTCAAAGTGGCCAAACCTTGTCCTAAAGGCTGTTTTTGGAACATCTACCCCTTTAACACGTAACTGGTGATACCCCGACCGCAAGTCAATCTTTGAAAAACATTTGGCGCCTTGCAACTGATCAAAAAGGTCATCAATCCTTCGAAGCGGATACTTATTCCTGATTGTAACTTTGTTCAGTTGTCGGTAATCGATACACATTCTCAAGGACCCATCCTTCTTACGAACAAACAAAACTGGTGCGCCCCATGGCGATGTACTAGGCCTAATGAAACCTTTTTCGAGTAGATCCTTTAATTGTTCCTTTAACTCTCTTAATTCTGCTGGAGCCATCCTGTAAGGGGGAATTGATATTGGCTGAGTATCTGGGAGTAGGTCAATGGCAAACTCAATTTCCCTTTCTGGAGGGATTCCTGGAATACATCTAGAAATTGACTCACCACGGGAACCGATTGAAGATTCACTGGTCCATCCTCTGTACTTTGTACTTGGACTAAATGATAAATATAGCCTTTAGAAATCATTTTCTGGGCTTTAAGGTAGGAAATAAACCTACCCCTTGGCGTGGCAACATTACCTTTCCACTCCAGGATTGTCTTTTTCAGAAAATGGAATTTGACAACCTTAGTTCTATAATCGATATTAGCATAACATGCAGCTAACCAGTCCATGCCCATAATGACATCGAAGTCAATCATATCTAATTCGATTAGATCAGCTGAAGTGAGATGGTCATAAATCCCCACTGCACAATCTCGATAAACTCGTCTAGCTATAATAGATTCACCAACCGGCGTAGATACAACAAATGGTCTAGGCAATAACTCAGGGCCTACCCCCAACTTACCAACAACGAGCGGGGTAACATATGAAAGAGTAGAGCCAGGATCTATAAGTGCATAAACAGCATGAGTAAAAATAGTCAATGTACCTGTAACAACATCAGGTGACGATTCCAAGTCCTGGCGACCGGCTAGAGCATAAGTGCGATTCTGACCACCGCCTGAACTGGATGCTCCTCCTCCTCCTCTACCTCTACCACGACTTGGTGTAGTCTGTTGTCCTGTCCTAGGGGGACGAATAGTAGATGAAGAAGCTGCCATCGACCCTGTAGGCTGGGATATCTCACTCCTACCTCTACTCGAACAGTCTCGCATAAAGTGACCAGGATGCCTACACGAATAACAAGTATCTGAACCCAGGCGACATATCCCAGGATGCTTCCTACCGCACTGAACACAAGGTGGCAAAGGTGGCCTCATCTGACCTGAATGCCCCTGGCGATAGGAACTGGATGCACCTGAACTGTGGCCTGGTCCAGTCTGAGAAAAACGATCATACCTCTGCCTTTGCAACTGATATGGGGCACCACTAGTAGGGTAGGGTGATCGCCTATTAAAATCTGGCCTAACATTACCTCGTGGCTCTACATAGGACCCAATAGATCTAGCCCTCTTATTCTGATCCCTTTCTCGGCTTTGGTTATCTCCAATTTGTACTTCAAGATCCTCTGCAGTCTGAGCAATAGCCTGTATCTTAGAAATATTCATATCCTCTTGTGTGGCTGCTATTGTTAATCCCTTAATCAATTCATCCTTAAGGCCACGCACATATCGATGAACTCTAGCTCGCATCGTACTCACAATATCGGGGGCGTACCTGGCTAATGAATTAAACTTGAGGCTGTACTGTCGAACATTCATATTGCCCTGCCTAAGGGCTAGAAATTGATCAAGTCTGGCCTCTCGAACCTCATGTGGAAGATAGTGAGCTAGGAAGGCCTCTGAAAATTCCTCCCATTCCGCTGGGGGTGCATTTGATCCCCTAGACCGATCCCAAGCCTCGAACCATAAAATGGCCACATCTCGTAACCTGAAAGATGCAAACTCCACTGCCTCCACTACTATTGCATGTATGACTCGAAGTACTCGATAAGTCTGATCAATAAACTCCTGAGGATCCTCATGTGGGTCAGAGCCTGTAAATATAGGAGGACTTAGGCTGATAAACTCTCGAGCCCTAGAACTTTCTGAGCCACCTGACCTAACACTCGTTGATGCCCCAATTTGTTGTTGTTGTGTGGCTAACATCTGGGTCAATAATCGAACAGCACTCCTGATGTCCTGGTCCTCTGCTTCAGGTGGAGGAGCTACATGTGCTGGTTCATCTCTAGCTATCTCAGATGCCACTGGAGCAGG
Source organism: Jaltomata sinuosa (assembly GCA_003996215.1). Lineage (NCBI taxonomy): Eukaryota > Viridiplantae > Streptophyta > Magnoliopsida > Solanales > Solanaceae > Jaltomata > Jaltomata sinuosa. The sequence goes on along the minus strand of QJPP01002158.1, from coordinate 159,087 downwards.
TGGGGTCAGGGGTACTGGATCCCCTCTAGTCTCATCAGGTACTTGATAAACTGGGATCTCTGGTGTCGGTGATTCACTTTGAGCCTCAAATCTATCCAATCGGATAGGCGGGGAACGACTAGTACCTTCCCCCATATCCGTGCCAACCCGTTGGCTACTCATTTGTCTGGTCACAGGCATTTCTGTAAACAAGAAATAAAAAAAACATGAATTAGACTTCAAACATCTTATGACATCGCTCTATTGCACGATCTAGCAAATGAAAGAAGGATAACAATTCCTAAATATCCCGTAGCCTCATGATTATAGGCATGGTGCACAACACACCCATAAGCAAGACTCTACTAGACACGGCTTGTAGACTCCCTGGGATTCGACGTGCTCTGATACCAAGTTTGTCACGCCCCAAACATGGGAGGCATGACCGACACCCGGAACCCCAAAAGGCCGAGGGTGTCAAAATAGAGTGTATCTCTATTGAACCTGCTGGGGGTCTGAGACCGACAAGGTCTCTAATAATAGCAGTTTGAAACACTAAAAGCTCAATAGTAGTTAAGTAACTCAAGGCCGACAAGGCTATTATCATAGTAGATAGCTAATAACAAGGCCGACAAGGCTATACCCAACACTGATATACATATACACGTCTACAAGCCTCTAGGAATAAGTAAAATATCTCATATCCAGGACAGGGCCCTGGACTACCCATAAGTTGTACATATACATAACCTGGTCAAAATATAAGCTAGACCTCTGACTCGTCAGCTCCAGGAAGAATGGAGCTTACCAAAATGGTTGAACTCTGCAACTCCTACTGAAGAGATCTGTCTGGGTATCTGTCTGGACCTGCAGGCATGTATGCAGCGCCCCCAGGCAATGGGGACGTCAGTACGACAATAATGTACTGGCATGTAAGGTAGCAACATAAAAGCAAGTCGCAAGTAGTAAATCCGAACAAGATAAAATATGAAACTTGTAAACTGTAATTGGTAAGACTCATTAAGCTCTTTCTCCTTTATTCTTTTTAGAACACAACACATGCATTAACTCACGCTGCAACTCACTCTTTATAACCCACACTGAACCACAATAGCACCTCAGCGCACCCTATATTTAATAGCCTCAATATGGCAGTAGCGCCTCGGCGCACACTATGTATATAATGGCCTCAATATGGCAGTAGCACCTCGGTGCACACTATGTGTATAATGGCCTCAATATGGCAGTAGCACCTCGGTGCACACTATGTATATAATAGCCTCAATATGGCAGTAGCACCTCGGTGCACACTAACACGCAAACCATGCATAATAAGTGTATTACTAGATTGATCTTCCAAGCTATTCTTGTTATTTATGAAGGTTCATTTAGATAACTTCTTTAGCCTTGGCTTACTAGGTGTTGGACTCAACATACCAAACACATATAAATGGGGATTTGACTTTCTAACTTTCCTTGTATACTTTCTAAAGCTTGATTAGAGATCACAATACAAAGAAGAAACTTGACAAAAGGATAACTTACATTTCGTGCAAAAAGAATCAGATTTTATAAGAAGGCGACTTGAATCACCATAATGTATAAATTAGTTCCTTAAGACTTGTTGAGTTACCAAATCAGCTCTCTTACAACAAAATACTCAAATTCCTTCTTTCGGAGATTTAGAGTTCTATTTCTAGATTCATGCCGATAAGGAATAAAGAAGCCTTAACATCCCTCGTTCTTTCCGAAGATTGCGCTTACCACAACTTGGACTTTCCTTTATTAAGTTAATCTACAACACAAGGGTATAATGAAGCTAATATTAGCTCTTAAACCTGCTGCAACATTCCCAAAACAGTAGCTAAACATTTCCCGGGCAGATTTACGTATTTTGCATTAATTAAAGGTGTATCGTCACACCTTTCTCCCCTTATCCAATACACATAACACACATACCAACCTACTGCCTCCAATAATACAAAACACATCAAACATCCCCTACACAACTCACCATGCCGAAATACAATAGCAATACATTGAACCCACGGCTTCCGATCGCCGTCCCGTGAGTTCTTAACAACAATTCAACAACAATTGTCCATCCGAACTTCAATCCAAAAATATTATTATGGGCAGAGTACTTACCACACTTGAAGGTGTGTTTTTTATCCTCTTTTTATTGATGCTTTAAAAGCTTAAGTACCCCCTACACATACACCAACAAGAGAAGAAGAAATTTCTTAATTGTTACACAATTTCTATGTGTTAAATCATAAGAAAGGGGCTGCCATAGTTCATGTATTTCTTACCATAGGATATCCTAGCTATATGTAGTAGATTAATACCAAGATAACAAGTTGTTTAACTCACCTTAAGATTCAATTAATCTTGGTCTTCTTAGAACCCTAAAGGGAGAGAAGGGCTGCCAAAAAGAAATGAGATAAGAGAGAATTTTTCCAGCTTTTTGTGATCAATAGTTTGTCAACAAAAGGTCTGTATAAAGGGACCTTTTTGGCCGACTTTTTTGAGTATCTTTGGGCCAAAATGGGTCAAGAAACTTGGGCCAAAATTACCCTTTGCTTGGGCCTCAAAAGGGTTAAGTTTTGGGGCTGATTTTGGGCTTCTCTTGGGTCAAAAATGTGGTCAATATTGGTGGCTACCTTTTGTAGTTGTGTGGGCCAGATTTGGTTGTGCTTTGATGGGCCAACTTTAAGCTTCATTTGGGCTACCATTAGGTCTAATAATCCATGGTGTTGCTGCCCGTAATCGGCCCTCGGAACTTAGTTCGTTAGCGTAGGTAGGTGATGCACCTACTTGTCACCTAAGAGCTTAGATAAGTCGAGCAAGTACCTCACTTGTTTCATCTCATTTTCAAAACCCTCCTCCTTATAATTTAACTTAACACTTATATACATTTGACCATTTTAAATTCTAGGCCAAAGTACCCCTTCACAATCTCGAGCTCAAATACCTTCGTCGATATTTACTTAGTCACATAGGTTTTGAAAGGTACGGGGTGTTATAATTTCGTTAAGTCCAAAATGCTTTTTTAGGTGTTGTAGCAGAGTTCATTTGCATGCGTGAGGTCCTGGATGAGTCTTGTGGGACCATTCAGAGACTTTTTCCCCTTGGTATTTTTGCTGGTTGCTGTTACAGGTGCATGGCTATTGCCATGATTGCGATCGCGAAGGAAGCCATCGCGATCATGATGGTCTGCTTTATTGGTCATTGCAATCGTGAGGGTCCCTTCACGCGATCTCGATGAAGGGCCTGTGGACCATCCTCCCTTTGCTTTACGTGATCACGAGATCCTCCCTCGCGACTGCGATGTAGCTTTTCCCTTATTTCTCTTCATGGCCGCGTGGCTAGTCCTCACGATCATGGTGGTCTAGCCAGTGTGGTCCTTGCGACCGCATGGAGTCCCTTCATGATTGCGAAGAAGGACCACTGGGCAGTATATAAACTCCTTCCTTCGTGTTTAACTCCCCAAAACTGAAAACCTCCATCATTATTCAGCTCAAGCTCCCCAAAACATCATATTACTTCAAATCTTGGTGCTAGGGTGTGATTTTCTTGGACATGATTGTTTCTCCATCATAATGTAAGTTTTTATCCGCTTAATTTCTGTAATTCTCGTCTTGAATTTCCTCAAGTTGTTCCCATAGTTGGTAGGCTGTTTTGAGCCTTTTCCTTGGTCAATTTCTTCCAATATTCTGAGCATGCACTCACAGGAGTGTGGTGATAATTGTATGCTCTTTCACTTCCGGCTTTAAGTTGCAGGGCCGACAAGCCTGCCAGTTACCTAAATTTCAACTCGGCTATAATTATAGCAATATGGGTATCCTTAGCTTTGTTTTGATGTGTAGTTTATGTTTATGATAGTTTGACTTTATTTTGGAGCTTCTCGGAGCGGTTTGGGCTTGGACATCGTCGTTCTAGCAGCTTATTGTCGGATGGTAGGTAGGTTACGGTTTAACTCTTCTAGACTTTGCATATGTAGGTTATAATTGTACTAATTAGCATCCCTGAGTTGGGTTTATTTAGCTTGGTACCTCAGACTTTATCTTCTTCTTCATGTCCGACTTATTTTTCACTATAATGATTGTAGTATTCATTGTAGTTAATAGTATCACCATTGTGGTCCTGTGTGGTCTTGTATTTGACTCTGGACCATAGATGGTGGGTTATCTGGGGATGTTCGTGAGTCCCAGACATTGATATTTGACTATTGAGTTGGTTATCTATGCTGTAGAGCGATTGGAGCTAGTGTAGGGTCGATGGGTTGATTGTGAGCCATTGGGATACTGTTTGTGATTGAGCATGCCATTATCATGCATATAAAGAGATCTCTTTATGTTTTACTATAATTTTGGCTTCAGGCCTACTATTAATGGTTTTCTAAACCTTGCATGTCCTCGAGGGCCCATTTTTGGTAAAAATAGTTATAAAAGGGTTTGGAATTGTTTTCATGGATCTTCTTAGGGTAAAAGAATTAAAAGGCTGATTTATCACTGGTTTTCGTATTGTTACTAGACTCCTCCGAGACAGAGTTCTAGACATGTTTTTCTATTGGTTTTGAAATGATACTTGACTCGGTCAGACCGAGCAATAGATTAGTTTTACTATTGTTTTAGACTTGATTATGTTCGAGCACCCTTGTTGGGGTTTTTGAGACTTGATTCACTCATTTAGATCCGGGTAGCACCTCAGGCATGCATTTTTAAGATTTGGTTACTTATTAGGATCCGGATACACTTCAGATGGTTACATTGAGATTCTGAGATTTTGTATTTGGTTGAGGACCTCCATGGACTGTGCCGATCCAGACCAGGAGCTGCAAGCCTAGTATGCCGTAGGAGGGGTATATGGTGTAGTTGAGGTATACGGGTAGTGTCCTTCCATGGATCCTACCTGTTGGGCCTATAGGCGCCAGAGGAGGTACATATAGGATTACTGTTCGACCTGGTTTTCACTTTTGCATCATATCATCCATTTGTATTCGATTTCACCCTTGTTTGCTGTTTGCTGATTGTACGCTCTGGTAGTATGGGATGTCAAAGTTCACTTGTATGCATTCCTTGGGTGTATAGGCGCCCGTTGGGACTGTAGGTAGATTTGTTCTTATTATATCCTATTGTAGTACTATTTCATACTATAAATTTGGTGAATTTTTATGCGATCATCCTTACCTTGTGTGGTTCACTGCTAGCCTATTTATGTTCAGTTACCTTCCTTCCTTCCCTTTTCTTGAGGTTATCGATATACCGCCTGTTTTCCTAAACTCTCTTATATATTTTTGTTGCAAGGACCCTATGTGCGTTATTTTTTCTTTCACCTGTGTTCTATGGTATATATATGTCTAGTAGCTAGCCAAGCATGATCATTTTCTCCTTGTATTTATTCTGTGCTATCTTCCATGTACCTATTCGTTGTTTCTGTGACTACTTATTTCTTTTCTGCTATATTACTGCTCTTATATCTTATATGCGCTCAGTCGGCCTATGATGCCTACTGGGTACTCATTGCTTAGCAATTGGTACTCATACTACACTTTGTATCTTCTTGGTTCGGATCCTAGTGTGGGCCATCACCGCTAATTTATAGAGACCCGTGCAGGATGACTTTTGGGATATCCGAGACAGAGGGTGAGGTACTAGCAATTGGAGTTTGACTGTTATCTCATGCCTTGTATCATGTAATATTTTTCTATTCAGAGACAAATGTGTATATTTTCTTTTGGATCCTTTGTACTCTGTATATTTAGTACCGACTCTTATACTATGATACCAGGTCATGGGTTTGGTTTAGCTTCTATTTTTTAAATATTCCTGTCATCTATTTCTTCTTTCATTTACTTTGCTTCTGCTATTTATATCGTTCTTCTGCTTGCTTGTTAGATAGTAGCCCATTACTAACCATTCTGAGCTATGGGGATTAGTTTGCCTACAATTAGTTTGCCTACAGGGGGGTTGTAGGTGCCATCAAAATCGAGAAATCGGGTCATGACAGTTCCCTTGTCTATCATCTCAGATAGGGGTACTCAGTTTACATCCCAGTTTTGGAGGTTATTTCAGAAGGGTCTTAGTAACTCAAGTTAATCTCAGCACAAATTTTCACCCGCAGACAGATGGTTAGGCAGAGCGCACCATCCAGACATTAGAGGATATATTGAGGGCTTGTGTGATCGACTTTAAAGGTAATTGGGATGATAACTTACTTCTTATTGAGTTTGCTTATAAAAATAGTTTCCACTCTAGCATCCAGATGGCTCCGTATGAGGCACTTTATGGGCAGAGGTGTAGATCACCTATAGGTTGGTTTGAGGTAGGTGAAACAACTTTGATAGGGAAAAATTCAATCCATGAGACTATGGAGAAAGTTCATCTTATGAGGGAGAGGTTGAAGACTGCCCAGAGTCGACAGAAATCCTATGAAGATGTGAGGCGAAAAGACTTAGAGTTCGAGGTGGATGATTAGGTGTTTTTGAAAGTATCGCCCATGAAGGGTGTGATGAGATTTGGTAAGAAAGAAAATCTTAGTCCCCGATAGATGGGTCACTACAGGATTATGAAGAGAGTTGGTAGTGTGGCTTATGAGTTAGAGTTTCCAGCCGAGTTAGCACTGGTTCATCCAGTCTTTCATGTTTCCTTGTTGAAAAAGTGTGTTGGTGATCCAGCATAAGTTGTGCCATTAGAGAATGTGAGTGTGAAGGATAGTCTCACCTATGAAGAAGTTCCAGTTGAGATTCTCGATCATCAGATTTGAAGGTTGAGGAACAAGGAAGTCACTTCAGTGAAGGTTCTTTGGAGGAATCAGTCAGTTGAGGGAACTACTAAGAAAGAAGAAGCGACCATGATGACCACACCCTCATCTTTTTCCTTCCGATCCAGTTTCAACTTGAGGTAATAGTTTCCTCCTAAGCATGTCCCTTCAACTCTATTCCATTAGTTTTACTCATGATCCTAGCATGCATTCATGTTTAACAAATTCAGTTCAGTCATGTCTCAAGTTAGAACCCAGTCGTTGTGCCAGTACTTCAGTTTTTATGTTCAGTTGATAGGGATTGTAGCTCTTTCCCTCTAATCTCAGCTTACTTAGTCTTCATTCGAGGACGAATAATCCCAAGGGGGAGATATTGTAACACCCCGGAACCTGAACCAGCTACCTTACAGTACTAAATAGGAAATACTATAGAAAAATTCAAGTTTTCAGAAATCACGATCAAAATCATGGGTCATCATTATGGACCATGACCCATGGTCTAATCTGTGGTTCGACCTTCTATATTTGCTTTCCCAAAATCCATGGGTGACTTCACGGATTGTGGTTTAGAACCATGACCCATCTTGTCATCTGTGATTTTGACCATCAAAGGACTCTCCTTACAGGGCCCCAGAACCATGGTCCAGTTGATGACCCGTTATTCAATTCCATGGGCCTTCCTGTCGTCGAGGTTCCTGAACATCAGAGGACCCTCACTTTCCCGAAGTTGAAACCATAGGTCATTCCACCGTCCGTCATTTGATTTCATGGGTCGTGGATCCATCCGTAGATTTCCCCGACTTCAGTTTTCTAGATTTAATTCTCTGGAGTATTTTTGTAATTCCTCACTCTGTTAACTCCTAAGTTAAGTCATTTTAAGCCAAATTATAGGGGTTTTAGTCCTACTTAGCTAGATTCTCATTCATTCTCTTAACCTAATTCCAAAAGAAGAAAAGAAATTAAAATCTCTCAAGATCCAAGGCCTAGGGTTTCATCTCCAAGTTTCCATCTCCAGATTCTTGCTAAGAAAAGCTTTGGGTTTAGGCATGTGGGTATTCAATAAGGAATTGCTTCCACCCTTATGCCCAAAACCTTATGTTTTACCTTGATTATATGAAATTATGAAACTAGGGTTCTTACCCAACTATGCAAATCATTACGAATTCAATTTATTTACATCAATACATAATTTTTATTCTTAAATACATGATTTGGCATAAGTTCTACAAGTATTTATTGAACCCATGATTTGAGAAAGAATTTAGCATGATTCGACAGTTTTACATATTTTCAAGCATAAATTCGCACATTTATATAACATGACCTCAAATTTCAAGAATTATGAACAGTATGACATCTAGATATGTCCATATGATTTATGAACAGTTTTGGCATCCAGATATGATCCAGTATATGCATGAGTTATAGTATGTTTTAGGAGTAGTATTTAGCACCAAGTTGGACTAGGGTTCAACATACCCTTAAGTCCCAGAACTACGTTGCCAGGATAGGTTACTTAGCCTAATGGGAATACGATAGTGGTTCCACTCTAAACATGGTCTAGTACCCCGACAAGGTACAAGACAGCTCTGCCAACTAGGGTACATAAGTTGGATTCCATGTAGCTCACATGATCTATGAATTTACGAGAATCTCCTAAAAAAATGGTTTAAGCTTTTAATGTATTTGACTCTTTGCTTTCAGATTTCAGACTTACTATTTATGTCTTACGATTATAACTTTATTTTAGCCTATGATATTGCATTGAGTCATCACATTATAGATTTTACTATCATTACATGATTTCATCTTTAGTTATGTTTTACGGCGGATTATGCATATCTAACATGATCAGTACATTTCATAGTACTGATCGTATACCTCTTTGTGTTGCATCATTTCATGATGTAGATTCAGATGCTCGCTCCTAGACTCATGGCTAGACCCAACAAAATTTCCATTCTCAGTTGGTGAACACTTATCATTCGAGGGCTAGTTATGATTTTTAGTTAGCTTGATGACTTTTATTCAGTACTTAGAGTTAGCTGGGGTATTGTCCTAACAACTCATTATGTCAGTTTTAGAAGCTTTCTAACATACCTAGCCAATCAGTATTTGATGTTTCAGATTGTGATACTCTTAGATTTTTATTTTATAGTGATTTGGGTTGCCTAGTATTTTGATTAATGCTTCTGCTATGAATGTACGGGTTATGTTTAAGTCATGGTAAGGCCAAGTGTTAGATTTGGACCACTTATGATCCTAGGTCTCGTGTTACGTCAAGGGGGTAGCCTCGGGGCGTGACACCTAAAGTGGCATCACGTGTCAAATAATATGGCATGCCAAGTCAAGCAAAGGATCCAATAGAACCATGCCACATATCAAAATGATGCAACATGTGTAGTGAAAACAAAGACCAATAAAGACACACCACGTGTATAAAGTGACATATTTTGACTAATCAAATATCACTATGACACTCAAATCTGATTGGCCGAAAGAAGCATGTCTTCACTACAACTCCTCCATCCTACAATTATAAATAGGAGCCTTCCATAATTTAGGAAAGACACCAGAATTTAAATAAGAAGCCAGAGAGAGCTCGTGGATCAAACGCCACAGATTTATCTACAAGCTACAAGTTCAAGAATTCAACATTCAAGTTCAACTACAACTCAAGATCAAGACCAGAAATTCAAGATCAACCTTAAAAGACCTTGAATTCAAGAACAAGTCAAGATCAAACTCATTAAATTCACAATTCAAGATCAAATTCACCAAATTCAAGATCAAACTCAAAGCTCTTTGAATTTATACTTGTAAAGGTGACTTAGAGGATTCATAGAGATTGTAACACTCATATATATTCAAATCAAATACTATAATTATTGTGATATTTCTGGTCCTGATTATTATTTTCTCAACGTAAATTTTATTATCTACAATTATTATAAAAAATCACATATTATCAAAAACTGCTAAACCCAAACTCAATAAATCAAAACACAGAAACAGAAGATGCTAAGAAGAAAATTCACTAGAAAACAACAGGCAAAATGGGAAAATGCAGGAAACCATAAAAATATTGTCAGACCCAAATGAATTATTGGGAAAACCAAAAATAAATAGCACTTCAAATTGTTGATTACAAAAAGTACGCTCACCTCTGAACAAAGCTGTAAAATCCACTGAAGCACAATTTAAGAACAAGAGGAGAGGGGGAGAAAGTAGACATTTGGAGAAGGAGGTGTTTAGAGATGTTTACATCAGGCGTTAAGATTCTCATAGGGAAAAACAAGGGATTGCACGCGTATAACATACATGGATGCAGGTGTAAAGTGGAAAATCATGAAATGATCAAAATATCCTCGAATTCAATTTTAATCTCAGGAAGCATACAGTTGACTCCCAGGTGTTTCCTATTAATTCACATTTATTACTAAGTAATATAAGACACAAATTAATTTTATAAATCAAGTATCTTGTTGTATTGCTCTAACACTCCCGACTCTCCATATCACCAAATAGAGGTATACAACTAAAAATATTTGTAATACTAGTTTTTCAAACACATGAATTGCACGTGTATGCTGATTTAGGAAATACATACTGTTGTGAAACACTATCGGTACTACCTAAACAAAGTTTTAAATAATAAATTTTATATAAAAAAATAATCTTCTTATAAGATTATAATACTCGTAGGCCTGGGATTTTTTATTTTCAAAGAATGGGTAGAGTAGATTTTTTCTGTCAATGTTGAATGTAGATCATTGTATCATCACTTATTTGCCCGAACATATTAAGTTGACCAATTCAAGTTTAATTAGTTACATAGAATATGTATATATTTATTTTGATTTAACGAGGTTCAAACATGTAATTAATTATATCTCATCTAATACTTTTTTATAGACGATATTCCTTGTGTATGCTCATGTCTCCTGATCTGGTTACTCTATCATTAATAGATTTTTTGTCATTGATATTAATATTCCTCTTTAAAGTGATACATAAAGTTGGTTATGTGAGAAAACATATTGTGGTAGATACCATCCAACATTGAGAATTATTTGACCTTGTGCTTTATCTATCGTTATTTTAAAACATAGTCGTATAAGTTATTATTTTCGAATGATTTGGAAAGGATATTCTTCATTCAGGGAACGATAAATGTATCCTTGTTATAATTACATGTTTGATAGTAGATTGGTCCATTTTTATTTCAGCATATATGGCATTGTTATAAAATCCTCTACAAATCATCCTTTCAAATAGCAGAGCATCATAAGTGCGTCACCATATCTCTATAGGCCCTGAATGACTTATTTTTCTTGATAAAATGCATAGTTTTAACTTGTAGGATTACAGGGTATTCATAGCACGCAGTGGAAGATAAAAATAACCCTAGACAGATCTACTTATGTTTAAAAATTTATTAACATCTAAAGAATAGATTTCAAGACAAACCTAGTGGCGATAGTCATAATTCAGAACATCTTTGATAGTACGAAGACTCTATGCGTATCGACACCGAGACTGGCCTTTGTTATCAACTCCTTGATCAATGAAACTTGCGAACAAATTGTTTCAACAATATTGTGTTGAAATCTTTCTCAAAATATTTCAACCCACAATAGAAAGAACAAGAAACAATTTTCTTGTCGATTATATTTTCTCTCTTGATTTGGTGCAAAACTCACACACTTTTAATAAAGTATTTTTCTCATAAAGAATTGCTATAGAATTTTTTTTCATCACCCTTTATATAGAATCACTATAAACTTTTTTTCTATTTGGTTAAGCTGACAATTACTTGGAATAAAACTTTAATACCATAATTAAACTTTATGGAAATTTTCCTTTGAACCATGACCGATTCTTAAAACAACTGTCCATAAGGATTTTGAAGTTTAATTGGAATCCAATTCTAATTTTGGATTTAATTACAAAGTACCCAAGTACTACATGGTCTTTTCATGTAAAACTAATTCCATAATTGATCTTACTTGGCACGTGTAGTGTAGTGGCTAGTTATGGACTTTCCATGCTAGTCACAATTAAGTTTTTACTAATATTAATTGTAAGTTCCAAATTTGAATTGGGAATCCCATTCTCAATGGGATCTCATCCAATCTGCAGCAACCTCACATCCTATATGGACTTTCCAACTTTGAGTATTTATTAAATATTTTTATTTATATACTTTATATAAATAAATACCAAATATATGTCACATATATATTTTAATCAAGAGATATAATTTAATTTTCTACGCTAAATAGAAAAACTCTAATTTATTCACAATATTAATTATATTATCGGTGCTAGCGAAGAATATAATAATATTCTATTTGAAATAATACTTTATTTATTTGACTAATTAAATTCTCTAATTTAATTATCAAATAAAAAAATAACTAATTCATTAACAAAGACTGGGACACTCGTTAGTGTGCGACCTCATAGATTCAAAACTAAGCTGGTAGTAAATTGACCATATCAATATACTAATCAAGATTGGCGTCTAGAAACACTCCTTACGACCGGATAGCATGAAGTATACAATTTACTCTTAATAACCTGTTGAAAAATGATGTAGTATTTCCTTCTGTCCTTATAGCTCCGGATCACCCTAGAATATGGTCTAACTGTAAAATCCTAATAGGTGATCAACTATGTGTACATGTCAGATTATAATCGACCATTGAATGACCTAAGAAACTCTTTTATTCTTTCATTCAATTGCCCTGGCCAAAGTCTTGATTAGTCATTTATAATACATGACAATATAGAGCTTAAACTCATTACCAAGAGTTGACAGATTCCATCTTGCATCTATCATTAATTCTACAAGCATTTAATCATACTCAATATCCTTTCAACCATTTTTGTATGGACATGGGTATTCGGTATCAAAGTATAATAAATAACTTAATGACGATCACAAATCAAAGAAAATTCATACATCACATTCTTCAAGATAATATCCTAGTGAAAATTTATGATAATTTTAACCATTAGAAATTATTCGATGAGTCTGTTCAATTATTATATCTCCATATGAATTATTTATATATGTGATTTAGTTAATGAGATGAACTAATATTTATCTTATAAAGACCACCACATATATATTGATCTAACCGGATTACTAATATCCTAATTAGCAATCCTACGATCAAGAATAATTTTAGATTAAGTTATAAGAAATACGACTCTCTCATTATCATGATCTTCATCATGATGTCAAGTTCTAAAACTTAATTAAGGACCTTATCATATTTGTTAAATAATTTGATATAATTATAAAAAAGAATATACGATGCCATATATTTTCGTCAAATAATATTTATAAAATGTGTTCAAATTATTACAAGTGAGATTGGATGTAGGGCATGTCCACTATATCCCTAACAATCTCCCGCTTGCAGTAGAGCCAATTGTTCCTTATTTTCAGTTTTCACTTGTGCCTGGTCAAACTCCTTTGCACCAATAGCTTTAGTGAATAAGTCTGCTAAAAACCCTCAAGCAGCTTTTTAGATATATCTCTATAGATCATCTATCTTTATAGAAATTTATTCTTAATAAATAAACTACTTTTCTCAAGTTTATCGTTAAAAACTGAAGTATAGAAAGCCAAATATTAGTATGCTGGTATATTAGTATATATGATTCATATGTATAGTACTAAGAAAATAACCGTGCTCCCACTAACCTTTTATATACACAAAGTTCATCTTTGCATCTACACAATTAAACTTTTCAATTGTCTTGTTAAAGTGAATATTTCAACTTTTGAGACCTTTGCTTTAGTTTACAAATGAACCTTTGAAACTTAGAGAATATCATAAATGAAACTTTGTATTGCCTTTTCTTATGTTTTGGATTATTATCATTATGATCAATCCATTTGAAGTAGCATCTTGCACCATTAAATCCAATCTATTTGGTGCATGATATTATCTACAACTTTCTAAGAGATCGTGTATAACTTTCTCACCTTTATATTGAATTAAGTTGGGTTTAATTTTATTTAGAACTGGTTCATTAACTTGTTCATGGACTTTATTAAGTTCTTGAATTTTAACCATTGAATATGACAACTTCAAGAAATCCAGTTGTGATGACCCTTCCAGCCATCTTCGTGTTTACGCTTTCTTTGTACTATTAGAGCTTTTCTATAGTGGCCTCAAGTCATTTATGATTTGCTGGGACCGATAATTTGGTGTCCTGGTCGTTTTGGCCGTTTGCCTGTTTTAGAGACTAAACTTAGAATATTGTTGACTTTAGTCAACATTCTTAGCTAACGTGCTTGGAATCAAATTTCAACAGTTTCATTAGCCCCAGAGCATTAATTTGGTTCTAGTTGAACCTTTAGCTAAGGCCTGAGAACTTCCGATGTGGGTTTTGTGTTGCTTTCTCTGTTTTCAGGACATTTGGAGTTGAAAGTGTAAGTTTGGTTAGCTTTCGATGATCAGAGCGTCAGATTCGAAATCCAACGACTCCAACAGCTTCAGAATGTTGAGTTTGGGTTAGGTAGGTAGGTTGGTTTGGGTTTCGGGTGAGCCAGTCTCATTTTGAGTCTTTGGTTGCTTGTTAGTTAGTGTTGACTTGGGTCAATATTTATGTGAAACAACCTCGTATGGAAGTTTTGTCGATTCCGTTGAGTCCGAAACGTCTTTTCCAGTCCATTAGCATTATTGGTTTTTGAATATTGGTTTTTGATTGTGCCCAAAATGTCCCATGGAGTTTTCAAAAGTTTCAGAATTTTAGTGCAGACCAGGCCTTCAGCGCCATCGGTGCTGGCCTAGCGCGATCGCACTCATGCGCGTTTCAGCTGGCCAGCTCGATTGTGTTGTGATGGCGCCGTTGGCGCTAGCCAATTTTCCAGCCCTTTAAATTTACAGTTTTTTGTATTTCCAGCTCTTTTCTCTCAACTTTCCCAACTCTAAACTCAAAATTCTCTCTACCAAATAGCTCCAAATCAGTTCCTAAACTTGGGGAATTAATTGTTCATCGATAATACTTGCTTCTTCAATAATTGGTAAGTCTTCTTCTCCAACTTGCTCTTCTTTTGTTTTTCTAATAAATCACCATTGTTGGTAAGTTCCCTAAGCTTGGGAATTCATCTAGATTCTTCCCCTCTTGTTAATGCATGATCGTGGGTTTGTGAGACTCACTATCCGGGTATAATTCCTCGCTTTTGGTAAGTTTCCTTGCTCTAATTCTGATATTTATTCTTAAAATTCCAACTTTAAACCTTCTCTTGAGCAGGCTATTTTGCGCCCTCCTCTTGACCAATTTTGCTCAATTTTGGAGCATGTCTACTTGGAATCATTGTGGACATCGTGTTGCTTTCCATTTTTGGTTTCGAGTTATGGGCCCTGTGGGCCCACTTTTGACTCAAATTTTGACTCTTCTACAATTGTAGCATTATGAGTAACATTAGACTCATTTTAATGTATTATTTATGTTTGTGATAGTTTGATCATCATTCGGAGTTTCTCGGAGTGATTCAGGCTTAAATATCATTGTCCAGCAGCTTGCCATCGAACGATAGGTAGGTTACGATTTAAACTCTTTAGACTTCACATACATATGATAAAATTGTATTAATGGGAATCCTTGGGTTGGATTTACTAGTTGGTATGACGGACTCTGACCGCTTTATTCATGTCCAATTCCTTTCTTTCTCCGATGGTTGTAGTATTTGCGATAGATGATATTATCACCCTTGTGGTCTTTTGAGGTCTTATATTGACACTAGAACATAGATGATGGGAAATTGGTCCATGAGTCCCAAACATCATTATTATTGTTATAGAGTAGGCTATCTGTGCTGTAGAACGATTGGAGCCTTTGCAAGGCAGATAGATTGATTGTGAGCCGTTGGGCTATTGATTGTGATTGAGCATGCATTATTATGCATATAAAAGGATTTTCTTCATGATTATACTATGGTTTTAGCTTTGGGTTTTCTATTGATTATTTCTAAATCTTGCATGGCTCGTGGGGCCCATTTTCAGTAAAATTTATTATGAAATGGTTTGGTATCATCTTAATGGATCTTCTTGGGGTAAGAAAAGTTAAAAGAAAGATTTGTTGCAATTCTCCTACTATATATTAGACCCGGTTGAACCGAGGTGCTAGATTGACCCTGTTATGGATGAGAAATGATATTACACTCGGTAAGTCTGAGCATCAGACTTGATTTACTACTATTTTAGACCCGGATATGCTCGGTCACCCTTGAAGGGGGTTTATGAGACTTATTTCATTAATTTAGACCTGGATAGAATTAAGGCATACATTTTAAGAATTTGAGTACTAGTTTGGATCTGGTGGCTCTTTGGACTGATATTTTAAGGATAGAGTGTAGTATGTGGTCTACGAGTAGACCTCTGTGGACCCTGTCATTCTGGACCAAGTGCTACGGGTAAAAAGGTGACGGTGGGTAGGGGTGTACGGCGGAGTAAATGTACTCGGGAGAAGTCCTTCCATGGATCCTGCCTTTATTGGACCTTTGGAGCACCGGAGGGGGTAACATACTGACACTGCAGTTACATTTGGTTTGGCATATCATAGAATATATTTCATTTGTGTGAGGTTCCACCCTTGTTTATTGTTTGTTTATTGTACGCTCTGGTAGTATGGGCTACCAGAGGTTTTGTCTTCACTTGCTTGTATTCCTTGGGTGTATGGGCGCCGGTGTGATTGTGTTATAGTAGCCATGTATGTTATTCCTGTTTGTATTCCTTTCGTGCTAGCTTCTATGTGCTTATTCATTGCCTTCTGTGACTACTTGTTTCCATTCCACTTATTACTGCTCTTTTATCTTAAATTAGTCAGCCTATGATACCTACTAGGTGTCGGTTGCTTTGCAATTGGTGCTCATACTATACTCTGCATATTCTGGTGCAGATCCTAGTGTGGTCCATTGCTGCTAGATCATGGGATTCATGCTTGGAGATCTTTTGGACTATCTAGTCTGAGGGTGAGCTCTTGGCGATCGGAGCTTAGCTTTAGTTTATCTTCTGTATCATGTACTCTGTTACTACTCAGAGACAATTGTGTATATATTATTTTGGATGCTTCATGCTCCTTATATGTAGTTCTGACTCTATACTATGATATCGGGTTATGGGGTTTGGTTTAGCTTCTGCATATGTATATATATATTCCTATTATCTATCTTTTCATTTTGTTCCTTTGCTTCCGCTTGATTATATCATTTCTTTCGCGTAACGGTTAGCTAGTAGCCCATTACTAACCGTTCTGGGCAATGGGGATTGGTTCACCTACTGTTCGGTTGTAAGTTCCATCCTGACCGAGAAATTAGGTTGTGACAACTTGGTATCAAAGCTCGAGGTTCACCAGTGTCATCGGTATAAGAGCAAATGTCTAGTAGAATCATGCGGATCAGGGCGGAGACGTTCATACCCAATCTTCAGGAGGCTATGATGACATCTTAGGAAAAATAGACTTTTCTTGATTCTATCTTGTGCATAGTATCCTTGTAAGTTTCTGGATATCTCACTTGTTCTCGTTCACTCTTCCACAGATGGTTTGTCCGAGATCATCAGCGTCAAGCAGAGACGAGCCTCTGACTCCAGCACTGCCAACACTAGCTAGGGGCCGGGGAGGTCATAGAGGTAGGGGTCGAGGACATCCCAGAGCAGCGGCACCTGCTAGAGCTGCTAGAGTTGAGGTAGAGCCCGAGCATGACTATGAGCAAGAGTTTGTTCCTGAGCAGCAACATGTGGACCCGGGGATAGCCCAGGTACCACCAGCTCCAGTACCAGTTCCAGCACCAGTTTCTGTGCCAGCTTTAGCCCAGCTCAGTCTTCAGATATTTGGGGTTTACTACTTCAGCTATTGGGCATGATTGGAGAGCGACCTTCTGAGGTAGAACATACATCTGCTCAGGGGGACACCCTGGGTGTTCAGAGTTCAGGAGAGCAACCTGCTACTGTGGCTCCCCATGCTGCGATTATTCTGGTTCCACCAGTTGCACAGCCTCTTGCTCCTCGCCCAGCTATGACAGATGGGAAGCAGAAGGCCTTGAGTAGATTTCGGATATTGGTACCATCGAGATTCACTGGTATATCGGGTCAGGATCAACATGGCTTTGTTACTACCTATGAGGAGATATTACACCATCTGGGTTTGCTAGAGACTCACGGGGTTGGATATACTACATATTAGCTGGAGGGTCCAGCAAAGTTATGGTGGAGGGCACAGGTTGCTTGCAGACCTTCTACATCACCTCCGATGCCTTGGTCTGAGTTTTATGAGGCCTTCATGGCCAAGTTCTTACCTCAGAGTGATCGTAAGCATTGCCGAGAGCAGTTCACCAGGCTTATGAAGGAATCCATGTCTATGTCTCAGTATGAGACCCAATTCCATCAGCTTGCTCCATTTGGAGCTATGATCATTCCCACCGAGCTGGATAGGATTCACAGATTTGTTTAGGGATTACAGATAGAGCTTAGACCGCCAGCTGAGATATTTGTTTCTAGTGGTCGATCATTTTAGGTTATTGTAGACTATGTCTGTACTGTGGAGGACTTACATCAACATGATAAGGGGTATAGAGAAAAGAAGCCTTGTTATCAGGGTGGATACGGTGATTCTAGACATGGTGGTAGGGGTTCAAGCTAGTGGTGCCAGGGTTATCAGCCACAATAGCACTAGGGTCAGTCCAACCAATTAGTTCTGGCTTCACTTCAGACTTCTAGTAGTTCTCAGTTCGAGTAGGGTCAGTCTTCAAAGGGTGCAGCTTCTGGTGCATCAGGCCATTGTGGCCATACAGGTTCTGCTGGTCTGTCTCGATAGTTCAGGCCGTTAGGGTCTTGTTATGAGTGTGGTGTTATTGGCCATTATGCTAGATATTGCCACAAGTGGGGTACAATTCAGTCAACCGCTTTGACGGCCAAGCCTTTGCGAATAGTTCAACCATCGGCTAGAGAGGGTGGTGGTCAGGCCAGGGGTAGTACCCCACATGGTAGAGCAGGTGGTAGGGATGGCGATCAGGCAGGTGGAGGTCGTCATCAGTTTTATGCGATCCCTGGGAGACCAGAGGCAGAAGCCTCAGATGCTGTGTTACATGTATGATTTTTTGTGTGCCATCAGTCTGCTATACCTTTATTTGATCCTGGATCTACATGTTCATACGTATCTGCCTACTTTGTTCCTTGTTTGGGGTTGGCTAGTGAGCCGTTATCTATTCCTATTTCTGTTTTGACCCCAGTAGGAGATTCTTTAGTAGTGGATCAGATTGTGAGATCTTACATGATATTTGTTGGTGATTTGGAGACTTGGGGTGATTTGATGATATTTGATATGTTAGATTTTGATGTGATACTGGGCATGGACTGGTTATCCCCTCATCGTGCAGTTTTGGATTGTTATGCTAAGACCGTTACCATCGCCGTGCCTGGTGTATCCCCGATTATGTGGCAGGGTTTAGTTAGCAGCGCACCATCTAGGATCATCTCTTGTCTTCGAGCTAGGAAGTTCATTTCCCGTGGGTGTTTAGCTTATCTAGCACATGTCTGAGATACTAGTGCTGACCCTTTATCTCCTGAGTTTATCCCTGTGGTTAGAGAATTCCTAGAGGTGTTTCCTATCGACCTGCCAAGCCTTCCACCTGAGAGAGATATTGATTTTCTATTGAGTTAGAGCCAGGCACCAGGTCCATTTCTATTTCTCCCTACTGTATGGCTCCTGCTGAGTTGAGAGAGCTTAAGGAGCAGCTCTAGGATTTGTTAGCTAAGGGGTTCATTAGACCAAGTGTGTCGCCATGGGGTGCTCCTGTTCTATTTGTTAAGAAGAAGGATGGTTCGATGCAGATGTGTATTGATTGTCGCTAGTTGAATAAGGTGACCGTGAAGAATAGGTATCCGATGCTTAGGATTGATGACTTGTTTGATCAGCTTCAAGGTTCAGCCATGTTTTCAAAGATTAATTTGAGGTCCGACTACCATCAGTTGAGGATTAGGGCGGAATAGATCCCTAAGACAACATTCAGGACACGTTATGGCCATTATGAGTTCCTGGTGATTTTTTTTTGGATTGACTAATGCCCTCGCAGCTTTTATGGACTTGATGCATAGGGTGCTTAGCCCATACTTGGATATGTTTGTGATAGTTTTCATAGATGACATTCTGGTATACTCCCAAACTAGAGATGAGCATGAGCAGCACTTGAGGACTGTACTTCAGACTTCGAGAGATCATCGACTTTAAGCCAAGTTCTCAAAGTGTGAGTTTTTTCTTGAGCCAGTTGCATTCCTAGGGTACGTGGTGTCTAAGGATGGGATTAGAGTTGATCCGAGTAAGATTTTGGAAGTTTGTGATTGGCCTAAACCTACTACTGCTATCTAGGTTCGCAACTTTGTTGGTTTGGTGGGTTACTACAGGCAGTTCATTCAGGGATTTTCTTCCATAGCAGCACCCTTGACTATGCTGACTAGGAATGATAATCCATTTCAGTGGCCGTATCAGTGCGAGGATAGCTTCCAGAGGCTTAAGGCCTTATTGACTTCAACTCCTGTTTTGACTTTGCCAATTGAGGGTCAGAGTTTTGCCATGTATTGTGATGGTTTTGGGTTGGTATTTGTTGTGTATTGATGCAACATGGTCGAGTGATAGCATATGCGTCAAGGCAACTGAAGTTTCAAGAGTGTAACTACCCCACTCATGACTTAGAGGTGGCGGCGGTAGTCTTCACGCTCAAGATCTGGAGGCACTACTTATATGGGGTTCATTTTGAGATATTCACCGACCATCATAGTCTTCAGTACATTATGAGTCAATAAGAGCTGAACTCGAGGCAAAAGAAATGGATAGAGTTACTGAAGGACTATGATTTCACCAGTCTATATCATCCGGGCAAGGCAAACATGGTAGGGGATGCCTTGAGTTGGAAGACGGTGAGTATGGGCAGCCTAGCTTCACTTTCAGTTTCTGAGTGACCGTCTGACTTGGAAATCCAGTCCTTGGCTAACTGGTTGGTTAGGCTTTACTTGTCGGATCCTAGCAGAGTTCTTGCCAGTATTGAGGTTCATTCTACTCTAGTTGATCAGATTCAGAGCTGACAGTTTGAGGATCAGAGTTTGTATGACCTTCATGATCAGGTAGTTCGGGGTGAGGCCAGCCGAGCTACTTTGGGTTCTAATGGTATTCTGAGGTTTGACAATCATCTTTGTGTTTCGAGGGTTGGAGATTTGATTCAGTTAATACTTCATGAGGTACATTATTCTAGATACTCCATTCACCCTGGCGTAGTGAAGATGTACAGAGATCTGAGACAACTTTACTGGTGGGGTGGTATGAAGCGGGATGTGGTATAGTTCGTATCTCGGTGCTTGAACTATCAGCAGGTTAAGTTCGAGCACATGAGACCTGATGGTTTGATACAGCGACTTCCCATTCCTGAGTGGATGTGGGAATACCATGGACTTTGTTGTTGGTTTACCTCATACTTCTTGGGGGTTTGACTCCATCTGGGTGATTTTTGATAGGCTGACTAAGTCAGCACATTTCTTGCCAGTTCAGACTTCTTACAGTGCAGAGAGGTTAGCTCAGATTTAACTTCGTGAGATTGTTCGGTTGTACGGGGTCCCAGCTTCTATCATTTCAGATTGTGACACTCAGTTCACATCTCAGTTCTGGAGGGCTATTCAGCGAGATTTGGGTTCAGAGGTTCATCTTAGTACTAATTTCTACCCTCAGACAGATGGCCAGTTCGAGAGGATTATTCAGGTCTTAGAGGACATGCTTTGGGCCTGTGTTCTTGACTTTTGAGGTTCATGGGATCAGTTTGTGCCTTTGGCCGAGTTTTCTTATAATAATAGCTTTTATTTGAGCATTAACATGGCACCTTTCGTGGCTTTCTATGGTACGCGTTGTAGATCGCCGATTAGTTAGTTTGATGGTTTAGAGTCCAGACCGCAGAATATAGATTTGCTTTGAGATTCCTTAGACAGAGTCTGTCTGATTCAGGATAGACTTAGAGCATCCCAGAGTAGGTAGAAGAGCTATGGTGATTATAGACTTCGTGCCTTGGAGTTCAGTATTGGTGACTTAGTATTCCTTCGAGTATCGCTCTGAAGGGAGTGATGAGATTTGGTTGGCGGGGCAAGCTTAGCCCCAGGTTCATTGGGCTATTTGAGATTTTGTAGAGGGTTGGTAGTGTTGCCTACATATTAGCTTTGCCTCCGATGTTTCAGGTATACATCCAGTTTTCCATGTCTCGCGTCGGTATATTCCCGATGAGCCTCATGTGTTGCATTGGGATTTGGTTCATTTAGACGAGAGTTTATCCTTTATTGAGGAGCCGATAGCTATTCTGGCCAGAGATGTCAGAAGATTGAGATCCAGGGAGTGTCCAGTTGTAAATAAGGCTAACAGGTATATTCCTATCCGCATTAGAGAATCATTCCCCCTTAAGGGTTCCAGGACCAAGCTCTACCTTTTATTATTGCAAATGTAAGTTCCCTATTCCTAGTCCAACTTATGAACCATAGATAGTATTTTAGGATTGGCTAGATAATCAATTAATTAAGATCAAGAAAAGATAAACAACTCAATAATGAAAATCCAATCAAACTATATTAACATTCAAATATCAATGTGCATATTCATCCACAACCCTTGATACTAGGAGTTTTTAGCTACTCATGGATTGATTACAAAAGCAACAAGTCATGAATAGACAAAGATTCAATCATAAAAATAGAAAAAGGAATAGAAAAACCTTGTTCTTTGATCATGCATGTTTTCTCTCCAAATATCAATTCTTTTATCCTCTAATTTGACTCTCCTCTAAAACTGAATAAAAGCAGTGTTTATAGGGATTTGGGGGAGGAGGGGTTTGGGCCAGTTTTGGGTTGAAAGGACCAAATTCTAGCAAAACTATGATAAGATCTCAGTTAGGGATGAAGCTAATAAAAATCAAATGCGGAAGTTAGATAAGAAAACATATGTGAATTAACACTAAGAAATCACAATTATCGGCAACATGGGACTTGATACCCATACCTCCAAAATGATTACAAAAACTAAGACATTAATCCAACTTAATCAAACAAAAGAGACCCAAATGAACCAACGAATGGATGACTATGTATGATTAATCCAGCAAACAAGTTAACAAGCAGTCAGGAGAATTCACTCCTAATCACTCAACTAATTCTACTAGGAATCCACTTAGTAGAAGAACCAGATTGGAAAATCCACCCAAGGCTAACACTACAAGCTTTCAAAAGCAATCTTCAATATTCAATATAATCTAAGGATTGAAATGACTAAGACATTTATTTATAGTGTTTTGCCTGTACAAATAAAGGCCTAAAAGTGACCTAGGAAGATACTCAATTTATCCCACTGATGGCCATCTACGTTACACTTGCCAAACACATGTGTCCACTTGCTAAGCACAAGTGCAACACAAGCTTGGAGGCTACTTACTATCTGGCTCTTGCATTTCACTTGCTGAATACAGAAGCTCATCTGCTGGAACAAGTGAAATGCAAGTCTCACTGGTAGCAACTATCTTTGTGTTGTCTTCATCCTTCTCTTTCTATGCAATCATCCACAAGTTGAAGATCCTTTATTGGCGCTCCTCAATGATCTCCAAAGCCTCTTTCTTCATGAATAGATCTTGTAGGACTTGGATTTATTTAGCTTGTCTCCAAGTGAATAACCTTGTAGGGGTTGCATCAAGCGATATCATATCATCCTTTCCTGCTTGAAAAGGATTCATCCTCAAATCCATAGAGTCACCTACAACACAAGAAGCTAGATTACTTACATTAAAAACATAGTGAATATTATACTCACATGGTAAGTCGATCTTGTATGTATTGTCATTGATCCTCTCAAACCCTTTGAATGGGCCATCACCCCTTGGACTCAACTTCCCTTTGTGAAGTTATAGAAATCTCTCCTTCCGAAAGTGAACCCAAACCCATCCTCGGGTTGTAAGTTCACTTTCTTTCTTCTATAGTTTTGACGGAGTTCCACCTTGGAGTTGTTTGTTTCCATAGACTCCCTCACCTTGGTGTGAATCTTTACCATCTTCTTCTCTCTTTGCTTTGCATGTAAGTTCACAAAAATATCACTAGATGAAGGGGTTAAGTATAAGGAGATCAATGGGTTGAACCCATAACACACTTCAAATGGAGTCATGCTAATAGAGGTATGAAGAGACCGATTGTATGCAAATTCAATCAAACGCAAATAGTCTTCCTAAGTAGTTGGGGATCCTCTAATCATACAACAAAGTATACTCCCAAGAGACCTATTGACTATTTTGGTTTGACCATCCATTTGAGGATGACAAGAAGTAGAGAACATGAGTTTGGCACCAAGTGTACCCCATAGACTCTTCTGAAAATGACTAAGGAACGTGGAGTGCCTATCAGTTACAATAGTCTGAGGTACTCCATGTTATTTAATCACATGAATCACAAACAAAGATGCAACATGGGATGCATCATTACATTTATGGCATGGAATAAAATGAGACACTTTAGAGAATCTATCAACTACCACAAACATACTATCATACCCTCTCTTAGTTCTTGGAAGACCCAACACAAAATCCATTGAAATGTAAATTTAAGGACCATAGGTTAGGAAGAGATGTGTACATACCTTGGGGTTGAATCTTGGACTCGGCTTGCTTGCATTCAAGGCATTGTCCACATAGCTTCTCCACATCATGTTTCATCCTTGGCTAATATTATTGCTCCATGAGAATGTCAAGTGTCTTGGTGACACAAAAGTGTCCCATCATTCCACCACTATAAGCTTCTTTAATGAATAACTCTCTCCATGAGATCATAGGTAGACACACTTTGCCATCTTTGAAAAAATAGACATCAATCATTTGGAAACATTCCACACGTCTCCCTTGGTTATGTTCATCACAAATTTCCTTGAAGTCGGAATCCTTAGAGTAGAATTCTTTTAAGCTTTCAAATCCCAACATTCTAATGGATTCCAATTTTTCTTAATCCACCTCTACACCATTGGCACTTATCACGAAACCCAAGAACACCACCTTCGGAACGCAAAATGAACAATTCTTGAGATTTGCAAAGAGCTGGTCATGTAGTAGAACATCAAATACTTGTCTCAAATGGTCAATATATTCTTCAATGGTTCTACTATATATAGGTATTCCATTAATATAAATGACTACAAACTTTTTGATGAAGGGCTTCAACACATAGTTCATCAACATCATGAAAGTGCTAGGGGAATTAGTCAAGCCAAAAGACATAACAAGCCACTCATACAAACCAAACTTGGTTTTCAAGGCTGTCTTCCATTCATCACCCAGGTTTATTCAAATTTGGTGATAGCCACTTCAAAGATCAATCTTAGAAAAGACACATGAGCCATCTAGATCATCTAACATTCATCAAGCCTAGGAATATGATATTGATGTTTTACCATTATCTTGTTGATGGCTCTATATTCAATGCACATCCTCCAAGTGCCTTATTTTTTTAGAATAAGGTTTACCGATATGACACAAGGGCTAAGACTCTCTTTGACAAGTCCCTTTTCAAGGAGTTCATCAATTTGCCTTTGTAACTCCTCTATTTTTCTTTTATAGGCTAGATAATTGGGAATTTGAGATCTGGGCACAAAATTAATTTGGTTCTCAATACCTTTGAACCGTGGCAATCCATTTGGCATTTCCTCGAGGAATAAATATCATAATCCTGCAAAAGAGAAGACACGATACTAGGAAAAGTTCTAGTATCTTGGTTAGCATACAACAATAGATCCGTGTTAACACGGCACACTAGAAAATGCTCCTCATCAACACCCTTCAATCACTTTCTTATCTTAGCTATCATACACATCTTCTTTTTCTTTTTAGCCAACCCATCTCCCTTTTCTTGCACAAGTGTGGAGCTCTCACTCACCTCCTCCACCACTCTTACTTTCTCCCGGAGTTCTTTCATAATCCAGTAATCTTCAATTACTTGATAGGGGTCAATGGAGCAAGAACATGTTTTCATCCTTCAAATACAAAAGAGCAATTTTTGGACCTACCATGGTGTAACACATCCCTATAAAATTGCCAAGGTCTACCAAATAATATATGACAAGCTAGCATAGGTACAATATCACATAGGACCTCATCTTGATATTTACAAACTCTAAATTTGATACTTACTTGCTCTAGGACCTTCATTTCACCACACTTGTTGAGTCATTGGAGCTTGTAGGGACTACTATTCTACTTTGTAGGAAGTTGCATTTGTTCAACCAAAGTGTCACTTAAAACATTTGTGTAACTCCCATTATCAATGATCAAAGCACACAACTAATCTACAATCTTTCGCCTAGTATAGAACAAGCCTCCTGTTGATCAAGTTTCTCTTTAGAAGTAGCTCCCATGATTTGTCTCATAATGCAATATAAGTTCACATTTACTTGCAAGGGATCATCGTCACATTCTAGAGGTTCTCCTCTATTCATAAGGCAAGCAAAATTAATCCTCTCCTCTAACTTCTTCTCATGACCCTTCAAGGGTGCTTCATCATCATCGCCTTTGGATTTATCTCCCACTCTCTTTACCTCACTCTTCATCTTCTTCAATTCAGTACCTATCTTTTAAAGCCATAATTGACCTTTAACTGGGGCACACACTAGCAATGTGTCTCCTTCCTTGGAACCTAAAACATTGAATAGTAGAAGGACAAGGAAATTTAGGCTTTGAATAGTTACCTTCTTAGCCTTGTCTTCCCACCTTGGCTTGTCGACCTTTGCTTGAGTAGCTTGACCACTACCCTTGGTGTACTCCTAAGTGGTGGAAGACTTTCACTATCATTGTTCTTGTTCCATGAAGAATTATAGTACCCTTTCCCTTGAAGGGCTTCTCTTCTTTCAAGTTGACCTCTAGCTTAGAGGCATCATGATAAGCATATTCCAAACTTTCATAGTGTTGAAGTCTCATGGTCTTTGATATGTCTTGTATCAAGTTGGCAACAAACCATATCACCGTGTTTAGTATAGGCTCTTTAAGATTAGGCTTTATTCTCAAACTTTCAAACTTATTATAATATTCTTGAACACTTCTGGTAACATTTTAAAGCATGTACATCTTTTTCAGAACCTCTTGATGATGGTTAGGATAAACATGCCTCACCAACATAAGCTCTAGCAATTCTTGCCATGTAGGCAAGTCATGAATGAGATCGTGAGCTCATTTCTTTCTCTTGGATTCCCACCATGGGGATGCATAACCCTTAAATTGAGTAATGGCATACTTGGATTTTAAATCATTCAGAATGTTGTTGGTGAGGATTATACTTTTACCTTGCAACTTCCACTCAAGGAACTCTTCTAGTTCACTACTACCTTTGAACCTTGGAATACTAACCTTGATGGCATTCTACCCTCTTTCTTAGTCACCACGATCTCCATAATGATAACAATGTCTATCACCATAATGGTCATCATATACATAACCATTTCGATCACCATATCAATTACCTCATTCTCTATAACCTTACCATCCTACGCATTAGGGTCGACCATAGCCTCCGAGTTGCATTCTATCTCTTGTTGCATTATAACCTTGTCAACCTCCATGTTTAGTTCCATCCCAATAACTATTTGCATATCCTTCCTCATATATCTCTTCATAAAGAGGGTTTTGATATTGGTTATCTTGGTAAGGCTCTTAGTTTGGGAAATGGGGTACATGTAAAGAAGCATGTGATGCATTTCAAAGTGGAGTTCGGTTTTGGTTTGCTACAAAAGGAAGTTCCTCTTGTAGTGGGTAATTTGGTTGGCAATTTGGATAAGGAGGGATTTGTCTAACATTGTTTGGAAAGTTAGACATTTGGAGAGGGGGTTGATGGATATGTGGGGTACAGTTTTGAGTGACTTGGGGGGAGCATAACTCGTATGCTTGCCCTGGAGTAATCGTCATTGAGGAATTTAGATTCCTATTTTCTCAAGACCCTTGAGTAGTGTGAGGTAACTCATCCCAATTAGGAACCTCACCATGCATCAACCTATTCTCCTAATTGTCAATCCTCCCATTCATCATTGCCAACTGCCTTGTTATTTGGGAAAAGGCACCACAACACTAAAGGATCTCTCCCTTTCACGAGCATAATCAATTTCTTTAGACATTGTACCTGCAAAACTCAACACATGGGATTAGTATAAAGTTCCTCACACCTCTCGTATTTGAAATCTCACCTTACCTTCTATGGCTTCTTCTCAAGATTGATAGTCAAATTACTTAGCTCAATCAATTCACAAGGTCACCTATCCTTTGTGGAGGAAAGAATTATTGTTACTTCAAAGATGAATGACTCAAAAATTAAGCGAACAGAGCCAAGACAAGTTCAATGATTGCTTAAATGATAAAAGCTCACAAGAATTGGCACGAAATGAAAATGGGCTCAAGAACTAATCACAACTAAGTAGGCTAATTACTTATTGTTAATTAGCTTTAAGATTTCTAGATGAGAATAAATGAGCCTCCTCCAGGTTCAACCTGACAAGGTCACCAACTCTTGGAATGCAGATACGGCCCTCAATCCTCTGAACACCCTCTGAATCTAAGGTCACCTTCCTAGCCTCACCGCTTAACACCTTGTCACGAATGATCCTCAACCTTGCATCATCAAACTACTGTGCCCAAATCTGCTCTAACAAAGAAGATCTATCCTCAACACAAGCAAGAATATGGCCTGGCTCTAAAATATCAAGTCTAACAAACCTGTTAGCCAAGGACTGGATGTCCCAAGCTAAATTTCCCTCCTCCATCACTAAGAAAGCTAGGCTACCCATACTCATTGCCTTCTGGCTCAAGGCATCCACTACAATATTTTCTATAACGACCTGTTCAGTTGTTATTAAAAGGCATCTCATTATTGGTGAGCGATTCATGTGAAGAACATGTTAGAAAACTTTTGGGTTTGGGAGTTGGAAATTTTGGGGCTAGGCTAGTCTTGGATGAATTTTGAGCGAGGCAAGGTCTAGGGAAATCAGGTAAAGGATTGGGTAAAATTTCTAAGGTTGAGCTAATTTTTCCATTAGCTAAGGCGTTAGGGAGTTTGTAGGACTTTTCGAAAGTTAATTCTGGTAAGTAGAACTCTCGACATCAAAGTTGACATCAAAGGGTTGGTTAAGAATGTTAGGATTTTGAAGTGTGTTGTAAAATGGGCCATTTTGAGGGATTTTTCGAGGTTCTATTCTATGTCAACTGCTATATACTACAACAATGACCTCTATAGCAGAGAAATTCCCGCTATAGGAGAAGTCAAGGTGGTCAACACTTTTATAGCAAATGGCTATGACAATGGTGGTACCACTATAGTAGGATTTGGCTGCTATAGTTGGAATGAAGAGACCATATAATCTAAAATTGGGTTTTATAATTCCATTCTCTCCTTTTCAGCCTCAAAAATAGATGAGGATTACTCCAAAAACCCTTTTAGGCTGCTTCAGAGCTTGGGAGCCATGTTGAGGGGAGATTCCCATTGATGGAGTGTGAAACCATGGATATTGGGCTTGTCTTTCATCAGGAAAAGCCTTCATGGAGCCAGAATATGCATTGTGCAGCTGCTTGGCATCCAGGTAGGCCAGGTTTTTCATTGAGTAGATTTTGACCTATTTTCATTTCATACTATTATGTATATTGATGGGAGGATTCATGTTTTAAGACTTTGGACATGGAGTCTAGAGGATTATTGTATTGGTGTGGATGTTTGATTGAATAGAGAATGTTAGGGTCTGGGCGATATGTTCATCCAGGTGTATTTTATACTAGTTAAATTGTGTATGATGCTAGACTTCGGAGAGCTAGATGGTTGGGCAGGTTCATGGAATCGATAATGTTTGTGGATGAGGAAATTTCTAAGTTGTAGCGGGTTCCCGGGAATATTTAAATAAGGTAAATGGGATAAATAGGCAGGGTCCAGAGTCCATACTATAAAGGGATGAAATCCCTAGAACATGCTTACTTTTTAGGAAAGGGGTTCGGATTAGATGAAAATGACTACTTGTGTCTAAATGATAAACTAGGGATTAGTCTTTGGGCAGGTCTAATTATACTTGATATTTGTATTTGTTGATGGTCCCATAAGTGGACCTGGTTAATTTTTGAAATTGTGATTGTGGCATATCGGTCCATGAGAGGCTGAGTAGTTGAACTTAAGTTTGGGCTTGGTCTTAGTATAGACTGGGATGGCATGTTGAACATTTAGGTGATGGTTATTGTCTTGCCAAATACAATATATATATATGTATATACATATAACTACAGCTTAGTAATGTATGTGCTTCATGCCTAGGAAATAAAGTTCAGAATGTCCAAGCATTTGGAGTGTCAATTATGTGAAATAAACTTGACTATTTCTTGTTTTCTTTGCATGGGTGTTTTCTGTTCATTTGGTTATTGACCATTGGTGTTGTGCAATATTTGGTTAGCTCAGGTACCACGCCTGGTATGGGATACTAATGGTTGGCTGGGGTACCACGCCTGGTACAAGTTCTATAATGGTTAGCTCAGGTACCATCCCTGGTAAGAGATACTTATCGATTGGCTTGGGTAACACGCTTGGTACACGTTCTATTATATTTGACTCGGGTACCACACCTGCTATGGGATTGGGTGTTACATGTGTGTTGCTTCCTTGAGTGAACCTGGTTTATTTGTTACTTGTTGCTCCTTACATGTTGGTTCCTTGAGTGAACAGGATTTATATGTTGCTTGTTGTTCCTTACATGTTGGTTCCTTAAGTGAACCGAGTTATATGTTATTGATGTTCTTCACATGTTAGGTTTCTAAAAAATCCGGGATTTATTATTATTTGGCATATAATGGGTCCTTAAAGGGCCGGGTCGGTGTGCTTAAGTGACAAGGTGGTTCTTCTGTGAAGCAGGATCGCATGGTAAATGAGATAGATGATGTCCTAGGGATCCTTGAGAGGTCCGGGTATGTCACGCCCCGAGGCTACTCCCTGGGCGTAACACGGGACCTGGGACCACAAGTGCCCCAAGCTAACCCTTGGTCATAGCATAACTCAGGTATATCAATTAAGCATAGCGGAAGCATAATACGAATTACATAACTCAGTCCATAAGATAAAATCAAAAGAACATGATTCGAAGAAGATCCAAATATCATCTATGTCTGAAAAGCCTCTATACAAACATAAGGAGTTGCTAGGACAAGACCCTAGCTAACTCAAAGTACGAAAATAAGTAGTCTAAACAAACTAGAGTCATAACTAGCCCTCGAACAATGAGGACTCACCAACACTGATTGGATATCTGGCTTTGTCTAGCCACGAGCCTGATGGGAAGCACCTTAATCTGCATCATCAAGAGAATGCAGCACAAAATATGCGTTAGTACTATAGGATGTACCGAGTATGTGAGATATGCATGATCATGATAAAAACATACTTAAAACATTCTTAAGGTGAACCTTTTCATAAAGAAATAACATAAGAGGATTATCAAGATATAACATATAAAACATGAAGTACGGTTAAAATTCAAAGTATGATATCATATAACTTCATAGCTTGAAAATAATCATGTGGGAGATTCTCTTAACCGAAATAAACCATGCTGAGCTACATGGAGTCTAGTGTCATGCACTCACACTGAAAAAGGTTTCCCTAACAGGCCAAAGTTAGAACCATGTTCATAAGGATCCTGTCATAAGCAACAGAGGGCAACCTACGGTGGCAAACATAGTTTTGGCCTTGGTTATCTAGAACCCTCATCGCTCAGTGCTAAATACTACTCCCAAAAAATATAACATAAGGCTCACATTCATGTGACATATCTAGATGTCAAGCTTGTTCATAAACATGTTCATACCCTAGATCTTCATACTACTCACAAACTTTGATTTTAGAAAAAAATGATTTATGAGCATTGATGGCACATCGGCGGGTGTCTTTTCTTGCCTAATAATTCATAACTTGAAAACTTGCATGGCCTTAGTTCAATTTCATAATAATATATACTTTAATAAAACATAGGAACTAGGCATGCGTTTGCTTGAAATTCATGAAATCATGCCATCAATTTACCCAATTTTCTTAAATCACTTCATGCATGTAGGATTCACCATAATGAACCTT
This sequence comes from Jaltomata sinuosa, assembly GCA_003996215.1. NCBI lineage: Eukaryota > Viridiplantae > Streptophyta > Magnoliopsida > Solanales > Solanaceae > Jaltomata > Jaltomata sinuosa. The sequence goes on along the minus strand of QJPP01002158.1, from coordinate 127,192 downwards.
CAATTCATGAAATAGGAGTTCATATGTAAAAACCCATGCAAAATCATGCAATGTAATAGAGTTTCATAATCAAATCATGAGAAGGAAATTTATAGTAAAACCCATAATAATTGGGTAAGAACCCTAATTTGAAAGTTCATGAAATCAAAATATAAATTACGGGTTTTGGACACAAGGGTGAAAGAAACCCATTGTTGAATACCCACATACCTCGATTGAAGTTAACCCACTTGGAATTGAAAATACTAGGAGACTTGGACTTGGAGCTTGAGAGAGTTCTTTTTCCTTTTTGGGAGATGAATGAGGTAATGAGGAGGGACTTAGGCTAATAGGCTTAGAATTCATGCTAAAAATGGTCAAAACGACCTCACTTAGGATTTAAAAGGGTGGGTAATGGCTGAAATACCCTTGGGACTTAATTAAGAAAAAGCTAATTTAAAACTCGATTTCAGGTTCCACGGGTCCCTTCTGGGGACCGTAGAACTAACCATGGCTCGTGGACTGGAGTCGTGGTTCCTTATCTAAAGTTTTAGGCTGCTGATGAGTTCCTACGACTCAACAGGATGACCCGTAGAAACTTCTACGAGTCGTGTAACCAATTCGTGGTTTCAGGGAAAGTGACCACTCTCTGTCTGAGTTCCACGGGTTGGTTCCATGACCCGTGGAAGCTTCCACGAACTGTGAGACAGACCCTTGGTTCTCAGACCTGAGGGTGGTCTGCAGGACTAAAATCACGAGTCCTTTCCATAACTTGTGGAACTTTCCACAGCTCATGGACTTGACTCGTGATCCCTGGGAGTTCAAAATTTCAGCAAGTTTTCTGAGTTTAAAAGCTGGATCATATTTCTTAGGTGTTATAATATCTCCTCCTTGGGATCATTCATCCTCTAATAAATACTAAGCAAGGGAAAATGAAGAGAAAAATAGCCCAACCAGCAACAAAACATGGAAATCAAGGAATAAACATGAAAACTGAACTTTTCAACTTAAAACATTATTGAATCAACTTCGAAAATATGAATGCATGCTAGGATCATTAGAGGAACTGATGGAATAGGATCGGAGGAACATACTAAGGAGGAAACTATTACCTCAAGCTGAAACATAATCAGAAGGAAAGAGATGAAGGTACTTGGCTTTCATGGCTGATTCTGCTTCCCAAGTAGCTCCTTCAACAAGCTGATTCCTCCAAAGGACCTTTACCAACGCGACTTCCTTATTTCTCAACCTCTGAATCTGACGCTCAAGGATCTCTATGGGAACTTCCTAATAAGTGAGACTATCCTTCACACCTACATCCTCCAAGGGAACAATCAAGGTCGGGTCACTGACACACTTCTTCAACAAGGAAACATGAAAGACTGGATGAACCGCTTCTAAATCTGATGGTAAATCCAACTCATAAGCAACCTTACCAACCTTTTCCAGAATCCGATAAGGACCTACAAAATGGGGACTAATCTTCCCTTTATTTCCAAATCTCATCACACCCTTCATGGGTGACACCTTTAGAAAAACCCAATCATCAACTTAATTCTAATTCCCTTCTCCTCACATCCGCGTATGATTTCTGTCGACTCTGAGCAGTCTTCAACCTATTACTAATAAGTTGAACCTTCTTCATGGTCTCATGCACCGAATCTGGGCCAATCAAAGCTACCTCACCTAACTCAAACCAACCAGTAGGAGATCTACACGTCCGATAATAAAGTGCCTCATACGGAGCCATCTGGATGCTAGAGTGAAAGTTGTTATTGTAGGCAAACTCGATAAGAGGTAAGTGATCATCCCAATTACCTTTGAATAAATCACACAAGCTCTCAACATATCCTCCAAAGTGTAAATAGTATGCTATGCCTGGCCGTCTGTCTGAGGGTGAAAAGTTGTACCTAAGCTTCACATGAGTACCAAGACCTCTCTGAAACAATCTCCAAAACTAAGAAGTAAACTGAGTACCCCTATCTGAAATGATGGACAAAGAAAAACCATGCAATCGAACAATCTCTCGGATGTAGAGTCTGGCATAATTGTTCGCTGAATCCGTAGTCTTAACAGCTAATAAATTGGATGATTTAGTCATCCGATTGACAACTACGCAAATCAAATCATGTTGCCTTCGAGTATGAGGCAAACCTGTAATGAAGTCCATATTGATCACTTCCCATTTCCAAGTGCGAAGGTCAATATCCTAAATCAGGCCACCCGGTCGCTGGTGCTCTACTTTCACTTGCTGATAGTTGGGACACTTAGCCACAAAACCAGTTATGTCCCTCTTCATACCAATCCACCAATAAACTCCCATAGATCACGTTACATCTTTGTGGCACCGAGGTGAATGGAATATCTAGAACTATGAGACTCAGTCAAAATCTGCTGCCGCAACCCATCTACATCTGGCATACATAGTCGACCCTGATAACGAAGCACACAATCTCCCCCTTGGGAGAAAACCTCAACCCTTTGCTGATGGACTGCACCCTTAAGCTGAAGTAAAATGGGATCACTGTCTTGCTTTGCCTTCACTTCTACTACCAAGGATGATTCGAAACCATTCTGAACAATAACACCACCTTCTGTTGAGTCCATGAGGCGAACTTCCAACCGAGCTAGCCTATGAACCTCCTTAACCAGTTCCTTCTTTCCTTCTTCGACTAAAGACATACTACCCATCGACAATCTACTAAGTGCATCCGCCATAATATTAGCCTTACCCGGATGGTAAAGCACACTCATGTCATAATCCCTAAGGAGCTCAAGTCATCTCCTTTCTCGCAAATTCAATTCCTTCCAAGTGAAAACATACAGAAGACTCTTATGATTGATGAATACATCCACATGCACCCTATACAAGTAATGTCTCCAAATCATCAAAGCAAAGACCACGGCTGCTAACTCAAGATCATGAGTAGGGTAGTTCTTCTCATGAGTCTTAAGTTGTCTAGAGGCATAAGCAATAAACTTACCACGTTGCATCAAAATACAACCCAAACCAATCCTAGAAGTATCACAATACACAACAAAATCATCTAGGCCCTCGGGTAGAGCTAACACTGGAGCTGTGGTCAATCTAGTCTTCAATTCCTGAATGTTTTTCTCACACAAATCAGACCACTGAAACTTTACCTTCTTCTGATTCAATAGAGTCAAAGGGGCAGCAATGGAAGAAAATCCTTCCACAAACCTCCGGTAGTAACCAGCCAAACCCAAAAAGCTTCTAATATTAAACAGGAAAGTGGGTCTAGGCCAGTTCTTTACTGCCTCTATCTTTTGAGAATCAACCCGAATACCATTTTTAGTCACAATATGAACCATAAAAGCAACAGACTGCATCTAAAACCCACACTTGCTAAACTTAGCAAATAACTGCCGGTCCTTGAGAGTTTGAAACATAACTCTCAGATGGTCCACATGTTCCTCCTCACTCCAATAATAGATGAGGATATCATCAATGAAAACAATCACAAACATATACAGATACTGCTTGAACACGCGGTTCATAAAATCCATAAAAGCTGCAGGAGCATTTGTTGGATCAAAAGACATAACAACAAATTCATAATGACCATACCGAGTCTTGAAGGCCATCTTTTGAATATCACACTCTCTAACATGAAGCTGATGATACCCGGATCTAAGGTCTATCTTAGAGAAGAAACTAGCACCCTGAAGTTGATCGAACAAGTCATTAATCCTAGGAATGGGATACTTATTCTTGATTGTGACCTTGTTCAACTGACGGTAGTCAATACACATTCTAAGGGAACCATCTTTCTTTCACACGAATAAGACTGGAGCACCCCATGGAGAAATGCTAGGCCTGATGAAACCCTTATGAAGAAGATCCTTCAACTGATCCTTCAACTCTTTAAGTTTTGCATGGTCCATCCTATAAGGAGGAATAGAGATAGGATTTGTATCCAGAAGAAGATCTATCCCAAAGTTGATTTCCTGCTCGGGAGGGACTCCAGGTAAATCCTCGAGGAACACTTCTGGGAATTCATTCACAATGGGACAGACTGAAGGGATGGGGTTTCAGACTCCATGTCCATAACCCGAACTATATGATAAACATAACCCTTAGAAATCATCTTCCTAACATTAAGATAAGATATGAAACAACCTTTTGAGGATGGGGGACTACCTTGCCATTCTAAAACGGGTTCATTTGGAAACTTTTAACTGACAACCCAAGTACGATAATCAACAGAAGCATAATAAGCATGTAGCCAATCCATACCAAGAATAACATTAAAATTTGTCATATCCAAATCTACTAAATCCGCTAAAGTAACTCTATTAAGGACTGAGATAGGGAAACTTGGGTAGATTCTTTTGGCTAAGACTGACTCACCAAAAGGAGTAGAAACACAAAAGGATTCTAAAATAAATTCAGGATATACTTCGAATTTGCATGCTATATAAGGGGTCACAAAAGATAAGGAGACACCGGGGTCCAATAAAGCATAAACATTGAAATAGAAAACTTTCAACATATCAGTAATAACATCTGGGAAACCCTCCTGGTCCTGATGAGAGTACATAGCATAAAGGCAGTTCTGGCGCTGACCACCAGAACTAGAAGTTGTACCTTGCTGGGCTGGTCGACCTCGTGGGGCTGCTGGAGCAGACTAAGCCGTACTACCTCCCTGCCCCTTCTTAGCTGAAGGGCAGTCTCTAATCATGTGTCCAACCTGTCCACACCCAAAGCATGCACCTGTGCCCAAACGACACTCTCCCGGGTGAGTCTTCCCACACTTGCTGCAAATAGGGTAGAAAGATCCCTTAGCAACACTCCCCTGAGACTATGAATAGAAACCAAATCCTCTACCAGTCTGATCATGATGAGGCTTCTAGGCCTGGGTAGGAGCACTAGCATAAGAATGAACGGGTCCTGATGACTTTTTCTGGAACAAGGAGCGATGTCAACCACCGGACCTCTGATGACCAAAACCTGAACTCTCGGATATAGCCCTCTTATTCTCCCTAGCCATATCCCTAAGCATGTCTCCCTCGATCTAGTGAGCATAGGTCATGAGTCTGGAAATGTTCATTTCACTCAACAACATAGCATACCTACACTCCTTCTTCACTAAATCTGAAACCCCATAGATAAACTTGCTCATCTGATCATGTCAGTCTGCTATCATAGAGGGGGCCTACCTAGACAATTGAGTAAACTTCAAACTATACTCTTGGACTGACATTGACCCATGTCTCAAGTTCACAATCTTCTCAGTCTTTGCTTACCTCAACTCTTAGGGAAAGAACCGATTAAGGAAGGCTCTCTCGAAATACTCCCAAGTCATAGAGACCTCATCCCTAGCTCTAGCTTCCTTCCATTGAGTGAACCATATATAAGCTACATCCTTGAGTTGATAGGATGCCAACTCAACATAATTAACACCAACCACTTGCATCACATCAAAGATTTTCTTCACTTCATCTATAAAGTTTAGCGGATCCTCATTCACCTTCGAACCCCAAAACTCTGGCGAGTTCATACGAACAAAATCACAAACTCGGGCCGCTACCCCACCTTGAGGGTGGACGGGGGCAGGAGCCTGCTGATTGGCCTGAGCGGCCAAGGTCTGGGCTAGAAAATAGATGGCATTCTTAAACTCCTTATTTGTGACCTTGAGGGCCGAAACTGGAGAAGTGGCATTTCAAGCAGCTTGGTGAGTCATAGTACGTCAAGGCATAATCTGAAACGTATAAGGTAAGGATTAGAGGAACATTAGATTTAAGCTCTATAGCACGATATAATCATGAAAGAAGTAAAATTTTCTAACATACCTCATAGCTTCCCTCTTATATGTGTGGCGCGCTTCACACATATGAAAGAGACTCTACTCGATGCGGCTTTCAGACATCCTAGGACTCTTGAACCTGAGGCTCTGATACCAAGTTTGTCACCCCCCGAGGCTACCCTCTGGGCATAACACGGGACCTGGGACCACAAGTGCTCCAAGCTAACCCTTGATCATAACATAACTCAGGTATATCAATTAAGCATAGAGGAAGCATAATACGAATTAGATAACTCAATCCATAAGATAAAATCATAAGAACATGATTCAAAGAAGACTCAAATATCGTTTATGTCTGAAAAGCCTCTATACATGTCATAAAGAGTTGCTAGGACAAGACCCTAGCTAACTAGAAGTACAAAAATTAGTAGTCTAAACAAACTAGAGTCATAACTATCCCTCGAACAATGAGGACTCACCAACACTAACTGGATATCCGGCTTTGTCTAGCCACGAGCCTGATGGGAAGCACGTGAATCTGCATCATCAAGAGGATGCAGCGCAAAATATGCGTCAGTACTATAGGATATACTGAGTATGTGAGATATGCATGTGATCATTATAAAAACATACTTAAAATATGCTTAAGGTGAACCTTTTAATAAAGAAATAACATAAGAGGATTATTAAGATATAAGACATAAAACATGAAGTACGGTTAAAATTCAAAGTATGATATCATATAACTTCATAGCTTGAAAATAATCATGTGGGAGTTTCTCTTAATCGACATAAGCCATGCTGAGCTACATGGAGTCCAGTGTCATGCACCCACACTAAAAAAGGTCGTCCTAACTGGCCAAAGTTAGAACCATGTTTATAAGGATCCTGTCATAAGCCACGGAGGGCAACCTATAGTGGCAACATAGTTTTGGGTTTGGGTTATCTAGAATACTCATCTCTCGGTGCTAAATACTACTCCCAAAACATATAACATAAGTCTCACATTCATGTGACATATCTAGATGTCAAGCTTGTTCATAAACATGTTCATACCCCGGATCTCCATACTACTCAAGAACCTTGGTTTTAGAAAAAAATGATTCATGAGCATTGATGTCACATCGGGTGTCTTGTCTTGCATAATAATTCATAACTTGAAAACTTGCATGGCCTTAGTTCAATTTCATAATAATATATACTTTCATAAAATATAGGAACTAGGCATGCATTTGCTTGAAATTCATGAAATTATGCTATCAATTTGCCCAATTTTCTTAAATCACTTCATTCATGTAGGATTCACCATAATTAACCTTCAATTCATGAAATAGGAGTTCATATGTAAAACCCAATGCAAAATCATGTAATTTAATAGAGTTTCATAATAAAATCATGAGAAGGCAATTTATAGTAAAACCCATAATAATTGGGTAAGAACCCTAATTTGAAAGTTCATGAAATCAAAATAGAAATTAGGGGTTTTGGAAACAAGGGTGAAAGAAACCCATTGTTGAATACCCATATACCTTGATTGAAGTTAACCCACTTGGAATTGAAAAGACTAGGAGACTTGGACTTGGAGCTTGAGAGAGTTCTTTTTCCTTTTTGGGAGATGAATGAGGTAATGAGGAGGGACTTAGGCTAATAGGTTTAGAATTCATGCTAAAAATGGTCAAAACGACCTCACTTAGGAGTTAAAAAGGTGGGTAATGGCTGAAATACCCTTGGGACTTAATTAAGAAAAAGATGATTTAAAACTCGACTTCAGGTTCCATGAGTCCCTTCCACGGACCGTAGAACTAACCACGCCTCGTGGACTGGAGTCGTGGTTCCTGAGCCAAAGTTTTAGGCTGAAGATGAGTTTTTACGACTCAACAGGAAGACCCATAGAAATTTCTACTAGTCGTGGAACCAATTCATGGTTTCAGGGAAAGTGACCACTCTCTCTCTGAGTTCCACGGGTTGGTTCCACACCCGTGGAAGCTTCCAGGAATTGTGAGATTGACCCGTGGTTGTTAAAACTGAGGGTGGTCTGCAGGACTAGAATCATGAGTCCTTTCCACGACTTGTGGAACTTTCCATGACTCGTGGACTTGACTCATGATCCCTGGGAGTTAAAAATTTCAGCAAGTTTTCTGAGTTTAAAAGCTGGATCGATATTCGGGGTGTTACAGGGTGGTTTGCAAGTTGTGACATAATTATGTGTGGTTTGATTGCTTGCATAGTTGGGCATTAATTATAAGGTGGTTGAGTTCGAGTGTAGACTGATGGTCTTATTGATAGTCATATGGGCTGGGAGGGCCTAAAGTTCCTAGGGAGTCAGGTTTGACTCGGTTAGTAAAGTAAGGCTATTATTTTGTGAGCGCCTGAACTGGCAGGATGTCAAGGGTAAGGAACCTTGGGGGTTGAGTATGCATAATTCACGGGTAGTCCATGGTTTGGCTAATGTCTAAGTGTAAAGCTGGTTGACTTAGGATATTAAGTTGAGTTAGGGTGGTAAGTCAAGGTTTGGTAGGTTGTTTCTTAACTTGCTAGAATGGGTGGATAGTAGACTGATTGTTTAGACTTGGACCTATAAGGTGCATATAGTGGTTGGTAAGAAGTGTTACTTGGGAAGTTCTAGAGCTAAGTGTGGCTTGGGAACTCCTAGTGTTAAGTGTGACTTGGGGAAGTTCCGGTAGTAGGTGTGACCAATAGGCTATGACTACGATAAGGTGGTAGAAGTTCGTTGACTGGTGGAGTTGGCAGCGAAAGTAGGATAGGAAATCTTGGGACAGAACTAGCAGGTGCACAGTGGTCACATGGTGGTAGAAAAGGTGTAGGACGAAGGACTAGATTTTGTAACCTTATTGCATATGTTTTCCTTAATTTCTTATATGATAGTATGCGGTGGATTCAGATCGACTGATGATTCCTACGAGTACGTGTTGTTTGTATTGATACTACTCTTGCTATACCTCTTTGGGTATAGTCTGGTTGCAAGGTCAGTGATTTTTCTTAGGTACAGAGCGATGGTGATCTCCAACAGCTTCTACTCCTTGTACTTGCTTAGACTAGATCCTAGGGAGGGTTGTTTTAGGTTTTAAAAGGTTTGCTGTACTTAAATATTGTAAGAGTTACTTCCAGATTTCAAATGACTACTTCTTTATATTTTCTTTAAATTCCATAATTGCTTGTTGGATCGGGTGGTAAGGGTTCGCCTATCTAGGTTCTTAGAGTAGGTGCTTGTATGGCCCGATAGTTAGGTCGTGACATTTTCCTTGCCTAGATGATAAATAATTGAAACATCATAATCCTTCAGTAACTCCAACCACCTATGCTGCCTCAAATTTAGATCCTTCTGGTTGAAAATGTCTAAAGACTACGATGGTCAGTGAACATCTCACAATGCACGCCATACAGATAATGCCTCAAAATCTTCGACGTGAAGACTACCACTGCTAACTCCAAGTCATGAGTGGGGTAGTTCCTCTCGTAAATCTTCAACTGTCTGGAAGCATAAGAAATAAATCGGCCCTGTTGCTTCAACACACAACCCAAACCAACACCAGAAGTATCACAGTACACTGTAAACCCTTGACCCTCAACCGGAAGAGTAATAATTGGAGTTGAAGTCAATAAGGCCTTGAGCTTCAGAAAGCTTGCCTCACACTCATCTGACCACTAGAAGGGAACATTCTTCAGAGTCAATCTAGTTAACGAAGCTGCTATACAAGAAAACCCTTCCCTAAACCATTTGTAGTAGCCTGCCAACCCGACAAAACTGCAAACCTCGGTAGGAGAAGTAGGCCTAGCCCAATCATGAACTGCCGCAATCATTGTCGGATCCACCATAATCCCATCTTTTGACACCACATTCCCCAGGAATGCCACAGACTCAAGCCAAAACTCACACTTAGTGAATTTGGCATATAACTAATGGTCTCGCAAGGTCTGAAGTATAACTCTAAGATGCTGCTAATGCTCCTCTCTACTCCTCGAATATATCAGAATGTCATCGATGAATACAATCATGAAGGAATCCAAGTAGGCACTTAACAAATGGTTCATCAACTCCATAAAAGCTGTAGGGGTATTAGTCAACCCAAAATACATGACTAGGAACACATAATGGCCGTATCGAGTCCTACATGCCGTCTTTGGGATGTTCGCAGCCCTAATCCTCAAATCTCCATTTGTCATAAGTCTGCTTCTTCTTTGTTTAATCCAGAGTCTACCTTCTCCTATGTATCTACTTATATGAGTCTCATGTGCTTAAGTGATTGCGGTCATCGACTAAGGCCGATGAGACTCAATATGAGTCTATATGAGTCTCATCGGCCTCTGTATGGCCTGTAACTACATACTTGTGGCCCTGACCACCATGACCACTTGATCTACCAGACAGCGGACCACCGCTGGAACCCTAGGAACCACCTGTACTACCCTATGCACCACCTATGGCTGGTGGTGCTGGAGCCCAGACGGCCTGAACCATCTGATCATGTTGCCTATGGTGCTGTATTGATGGGTACTCTATAGCAAAGTGGCCTATTTTGCCACACTCATAACAACCCTGGCCAAATGCACCCGACTAAATTAGAATAACTACCAAGACTCGCGGACCCTGAATGAGAACCTCATGGAGCTAGAACAATACTCTAGCTACTCTAACCCTCAACACTCTATAACGATGCATAAAAAATTTGAGTTTTAAAATTTTTGCAACTACCCGGATGCCCGCTAATGCGGTCATGGTACTGCAAATGTGAAATTTTCTTCTTTTGTGGTCAAAAGGTCCGTAAATGCGGACCATCAGTTTTTCAGTCGATGACCGCAATCACTTAAGCACATGAGACTCATATAGAATATACCGCCACAACATAGAGACATGGAAAACATCATGAACACTGAAAAGGGCCGGAGGCAAGGCCAACTCATAAGAAACCTCCCAAATGCGACGAAGGATCTCAAATGGCCTAATGAACTAGGACTGAGCTTACCCTTCCTCCCAAACCTAATCACGCCCTTTATGGGCGAAACTTGAAGGAATACACGGTCACTAACCATGAACTCTAAATCACGAACTCTCTGGTCAGCATAACTCTTCTGCCTACTCTAGGCAGTGCAAAATCTCTCCTGAATGACCCAAACTCTATCCATAGAATCATGACGCAAGTCAGTATTAAACCACCCCACAAGAGATCTGCACCGCCTACCATATAAAGCCTCAAACGGAGCCATCCAAATCCTGGAATAGAAACTGTTATTATAAGCAAAATCTGCCAAAGCTAAGCACTGGTCCCACTGACCCCCAAAATCAATAACACAGGCTCACAACATATCCTCTAAAACCTGAATAGTACACTCTGACTGACCGTCTATCTATAGATGAAAAGTGGTGCTAAGCTCAACTCTAGTACCCAACTCTTTCTGAATAGACCTCCTAAAATGCGAAGTGAACTGTGTACCATGATCAGAAATAATAGAAACTGGCACTCCATGCAAACGGAAAATCTCTCGAATGTAGATCTGAGCTAACCTCTCAAAACTGTAGGAAGTCTGAACCGACAGAAAGTGAAAAGACTTTTTCAACCTATCCACAATGACACAAATAGAATTAAATCTCCACAAAGTATATGGCACACCAACCACAAAGTACATGTCTATCCGCTCACATTTCCACTCTAGAATGGGTAGCCTCTGAGTCAACCCACCTGGCCTTTGGTTCTCAAACTTTACCTGCTGAGATTTCAAGCACCTAGACACGTAAGTAGAAATATCCCTCTTTATCCCACACCACCAGTAGTGCTGCCTCAAGTCACGATACATCTTAGCTGCCCCAGGATGAATGGAATATCTAAAACAATAAGCCTCCTCCAAGATAAACCTGACCAGATCACCGACTCTCAAAATGCAGATACGACCCTCAAATCTCAGAACACCCTTTGAATCTAAGGTCGCCTTCCTAGACTCACCGCTCAACACCTTGTCATGAATGATCCTTAACCTACATAATCAAATCACTATGCCTGAATTTGCTCCAACAAAGAAGATTTAGCCTTAACATTAGCAAGAATATGGCATAGCTCTGAAATATCAAGTCTAACAAACCATTTAGCCAAGGATTGGATGTCCCAAGCTAAAGGTCGCTCCTCTGTCGCTAAGAAAGCCAAGCTACCCATACTCACTACCTTTTAGCTCAACGCATCTGCTACCATGTTTGCCTTGCCCGAATGATAAAGAATGGAGACATCATAGTCCTTCAGTAACTCTAACCACCTACGCTTCATTAAATTTAGATCCTTCTGGATGAAAATATACTAAAGACTATGATGGTCAGTGAAGATCTCACAAAGCACACCATACATATAATGCTTCAAACTCTTCGGCGCGAAGACTACCACTACTAACTCCAAGTCATGAGTGGGTAGTTCCTCTTGTGAATCTTCAACTATCTGGAAGCATAAGAAATAACTCGGCCCTTCTGCATCAACACACAACCCAAACCAACACCGAAAGAATCACAGTACACTATAAACCCTTGACTCTTGACTGGAAGAGTAAGAATCAGAGCTTAAGTCAATAAGGCCTTGAGCTTCAGAAAGCTTGCCTCACCCTTATCTGACCACTAGAAGGGAACATTCTTCTGAGTCAATCTAGTCAATAAAGTTGCTATACAAGAAAACCCCTCCACAAACTGTCTGCAGTAACCTGCCAACCCAATAAAACTGCGAACCTCAATAGGAGAAGTAGGCCTAGCCTAATCACAAATTGCCGCAATCTTCACTAGATCCACCATAATCCCATCCTTAGAGACCACGTGCCCAAAAAATGCCACAAACTCAAGCAAAAACTCATACTTAGTGAATTTGGCATATATCTGATGGTCTCGCAAGGTCTGAAGTATAACTCTAAGATGATGCTCATGCTCCTTTGTACTCCTTGAATATATTAAAATGTCATTGATAAACATAATCGCGAGTGAATCTAAGTACGCACTGAGCACACAGTTCATCAACTCCATAAAAGCTTTTGAGCATTAGTCAACCCAAAAGACATGACTAGGAACTCATAATAGACGTATCAAGTCATAAATGTCATCTTTGAAATATCCACAGCCCTAATCCCCAACTAGTGATAATCGAACCTCAAGTATATCTTGGATAACACTGTTGCACCCTGTAACTGGTCAAATAAATCATCAATATGCAGCATCAGATATATATTCTTAACTGTCACCTTATTCAGCTACATGTAATCAATACACATTGGCATGGACCCATCCTTCTTCTTTACAAATAGAACTGGAGTACCCCACGGAGACACACTAGGCCTGATGAACCCCCTACTCAATAGATCCTAGATCTGATCCATAAACTCCCTCAACTCAGCAGGTGCCATCCAATATGGTAGAATTAAAATGGGCCAAGTGCCTAGCTCAATAAAAATACCAAAGTCAATGTCACGATCTAGAGGAAGACCCAAAAGATCAGAAGGAAACATATCGGAATACTCACAAACCATAGGAACTAACTCAAGTTAAGGCATGGTGGCACTAGTATCATGGACAGAGGCAAGATAGGATAAGCACCCCTTCCTAACCAACCGCTGGGTGCTCAAGAAAGATATAACTCCCCTCGATATATGGCTATCGGCACCCTTCCATACAATAGGAGGGATACGAGGCATCTGTAGAGTAATAGTTTTGGCAAAGCAATCCAAGACTGCATGCTAGGAAGACAACCAATCCATGCCTAAGATCACGTCAAAATCAACCATATCTAGCATAATCAAGTCTACCCATATGTCATACCGCAGGATAGTCACCACACAAGATTGATACACCTAATCCACTATAAAAGAATCTTCTACTGGGATATATACATGAAAGGGCGCAGACAAAGACTCATAAGCAGACTCTAGATGAGTAGCATAATAAGCACATACATAGAAGAAGTTAGACCCCAAATCAAACAAAGTAGAAGCATACTGATAACAAATTGAGATCATACCTATGATGACAACATCTAAAGCCTCAGCCTCTGTCTGGCCCAAAACTGCATACATGTGGCCTCGACCACCATGACCACCTGATCTACCAGACTGAGGACCATCTCTAGCACCCTGAGGACCACCTCTACTACCCTGTGCACCATCTCTAGCTGTAGGTGCTTGAGCCCTAGGGGCCTTAACCGTCTGATCTTGTCGCCTATGGTGCAGTACTTATGGGCACTCTCTAGAAAAATGGCCTATCTCACCACACTCATAACATCCCCGGCCAAATATACCTCACTGTGAAGATCTGGCTGAATCAAAATGACTACTATGACCCGCAGACCCTGAATGAGCACCTCGTGGAGCTGGAATAGTACTCTAGCTCCTTTGACCCTCAACAATCAATAATACCGCCTGAATAGGCTAGCTTGGCTGGAAATGCTGCTGGTGCTGACCCTATAAAAGTAGCCCCTACCACGTGCCTGTGAACTGCTGAAACTGCCTTGATGGCGGGGCCTCTTATTACTACCTCCATGGGCCTCACGAAGTATGACCTAAGTAGTGTGAGCATGATCTACTACCTCTAGATAATACTGGCCTGATTCCACTATACCCTCTATAGACAAGCAGAGGTGTAAAGTTAATCCCCAGACAAAGCGATGCACCCTCTCATGCTTTGTGGGATGAATCATAGTGGCATGCTTATCCGACTGATGAAAGTGAACCTCATACTCAGAAATAGACATGGACCACTGCTCCAACCCAGCAATCTGATCCATAAACCGCTCTCTCATGCTACGCGGTACATACTTCCTTAGCAAAGTTGCAGAGAACTGCGCCAAAGTAAGAAGAGGTGACCCGACTTGCCTGCAAGCTATATATGACCTCCACCACTGTTTTGCTGGAGAATCCAGCTGAAATGTGGTGTAATCCGCTCCATGCGACTAAACTAACCCCAAATTATGAAATCTCTCCTGGAAGCTAGTCAGAAACTCATGCGCATCCTCCCTAGAAGCACATGAAAACCTTAGAGGACCTAATCTCAGAAACCTACCAAGCATCTTCTACTCCTCAGAAGACATAACGGGCCTGGCTAGAATAGGAGGAACAATTGTAGGGACCGATAATAACTTTAATCAGGGAGCCGCATCAGCATACTATACTCCTAAACCCTGTGCCGCCTCCTGGGCTAAATTCTGAGCCTCATCTCTAACTTGAGAACCAATCGGAGTACCTGACGAAGCTGCTGGTGGATTCATACCCTAAAGAAACCCAAGTAACCCAACCAAGGTGTCCTGTAGCACTGGAGTAGCCACAAAACCTATCGGATATTGGGCTGGCCCCATGCCCTTAGGCTCATGTTGAACCTTCTCAACCCCAACCTCATGCTTTGGTGACAGTAACCTAGTCTAGGCATGAGCTAGCACCACAGCCCATCCCCTACCTTGACCTCTAGGTCGACTTCTACCCCTTTCCCTAGCTGTGGCTCTAACTGTAAGTAGGGGTGGGCATGGTATGGTATATACCGAATTACCATATCATATAAAAAAATTTGATACCATGGTTTTGGTATTATGGTATTTGGTATGGTATATGGTATACATTTTAAATTTATTTGGTATTCGGTATGGTATTCGGTATTTAGAAATAACATACTGAAATACTGAATACCATACTGAAGTATATAGTTACATATAACATATATATATATTATTAAAATACTAACAAATATACAATCTAGTATTAGTATAAATTAAATCTTTAGATGTTGGAACTTTGACTACTAGATCTATTTTGATTGAAATATCTTTTAAATGTTATTGATTAACAAAAAGAGTTGTGTGTACATTCTTTTGAATATATATTTCTACATGTGTAATGTGTTAGTATGAACCATTGATACCTTTTTTTTTGAAAAGTTATAATACTTTATTATACGATTATATATTAGTCGAAGTTGAACAAACTATAGTTACTGACATACCATACTGCAAAATACCAAAACCAAACTTCAAAATACCGAACCACACCGAATTAATTTGGTATGGTAATGGTATAATGGTTTTAAAAACCGAATACCGAAGTTACCATACCGAACATGTAAATACCGTACAATACCATACCATGCCCACCACTAATTGTAGGTGCAAGGGCGTTGGCCTCACCCGCTGCTAATCTCATCTGAACCATCTGAGAAAAAGTAAAAAAAGGATGCTTAAAAGTTGATAAAGTCAAGAAAGCAAGGTACGGAATCAAACAAAAATGGAATCTTTCCTAGGAATGTCTTATAGCCTCTCGCAAATTAGATACAAACGTCATCATGCCGATCCACGAGATTCTACTAGACACTTTGCTCTTATACTGGCAAGACCGATGAACCTAGAGCTCTGATAACACTCTGTCATGACCCAAAACTGGGCCATGGTGGCGCCTACATAACCCCCTAGTAGGCAAGCCAACCCAATAATACGGAAGATAAATAAAGCAATTTAAATAAGGAAAGAGGAAGATACATATAAAGGAAATAGGGTCAATAGCATAGATACATACCAATAGTACTAAATATACATAAATGGTCCCAAAGTGACAAAGAAGAGAAAATATACGTAAGAACTAACCCAGATCTGGTGTCACTGGACACAGGTATAAGAGCACCTAAAGTACGAAGTAGCTATACAACATACTCTGTCTATCCAAAATACAAAATATAGACAGAAATTAGAAGGAAAGCAGTAAAAGTCTCCAAAATGTTGGGAGCTTACCACGATCTGAACACCAGCTAGCCTTGAACGACAGAAGGATCAACGAGGGTGGCTCGTACTAGGTGTTGCATCAGAAAAAGATGCACAGTGTAGTATGAGTACCAAAACAATGGGTACCCAGTAAGAATCATAGGTTGACCGAGCGTAGAAAGATAATATATAATATGAATTATAATAAAGTAAGCTAACTACAGGAATCCACCTAAATCTAGTTACAAAATTGAAAATAGAACTAACTGGGCTAATAGAGAAGGAGATAACAACTAGCACTTAAACCAAGGTAGCAGACAATCCAAGTACACTCCAGCATAATACAATGCAATGAGGGATGATAATGTGATGCATATATGTATAAAAGTAAAACACGGAATAATGCATCGGGTGCCCGAAAATTAACATCAAACTCATCAACATATGCATAGAAAGTAAAACCCAAAATATCACATCAGGGCACCCATAATTGATCATCAAACGTATCAATAGTAAAGTAAACGGAGAAAAGGTCCGGGAACGCCCCTTGAACTAGTCATAAAAGTAGTAGTTTTCCTTTTCTTTCCAAAATCAATAATAAAATCCATGATAACTCCTTTAAAATTCGAAAATCATGATTACCATAGTATGTCTCAACTTTGAACCAAAAACCTCAAAAAATCTTTCTTTTTTGTACCGCTGGGCATGTGAATGCAATATGAGCATGAAATTTCCACATTCAGAGAATATAGCATGAAACAAAGAAAAACAGGCCAAAATACCCTTCAACTAACAGAACTGACCTAGAACTTCGTCTAATCTAAGTTATGACCTCGGGCCTACAATTACACACAATGGTAAAATAAAGCGAGAAAAATGGAAAATAACTACGAAAATAACTAAAAGCATGTACTCTACCTCTAAAACCTCCTAATAGCATACTAAGGATTCTATGCAAGCCACAACAGTACTACGAGCTCCTAGACTAAGGATAACAGTAATAGTTCTAATCTAATATCCGAATTAGTCAATTTATTACAAGTCACAAGATTTAAGCCTAATTTTACCCTAAGATCAAACCCAATGTTTTGGCAACATATAAGATATAAAATCTAACTAACTCAGTCTAGGAGAGTAAATTGTAACTTACCTCAAGGCTGAACCGTAAACATGAACCATCACTCATGTTCTTTCCCCTTCTGAATAGACTCAGAAAGCTACCACGCTATCACAAACACATTCTAGGTCTCAAGACGAGTACAATTATGTTCAAAAAATGACCCTCGGGGCCTACACAACAAGATGGAAAACAAACATTACAATTATGTTCGCAGCAGGTTAAAGAACACATGCCACAAAGTTGAGCGTGAATGGGACTTATTTTAGGGACCAAAATAGCACCGAAGTCCTCTTGATCAATAAGGAATTTACGTGGAGAATTATGGATCTTAGGAGAGGAAACTTACCAATTAAGAGTGCACGGATCAACCACAAACTGGAACTATATGAGCCACCAAGCTTTGGGAATGAACCAGGAGAAAGATGGAGGTTTTGGAGCTAATTTTAATGGAGAAATCAAGTTTGAGAAGAAGGGATATGAACTAAAATTTAAAAGGAGTGGCCAACTTATAGCTGCCAGCACCCAGGCGTAGGGGTGCCCATGCAGGCGCAGGCACGCGTACACCACAGCGCCCAGGCATTGCAGGCGCGGCCAAGGAACCGCATGTACGCTGCCTTACTAGCACTGGCAGGCACGCAGGCGCACACAAGAATGTGTAGGAGCACCAATGCAGGTGTTGCCAGGTTCCTACCCTGGTGCCATTCCAGTAACTAGCGATTGCTGTAGCCAAGCCTTTAGGAAAATTTTGACAGACGAACCCCGGGAATGTATCTGGGGTCCTGCAAACACAAATGAGCTGAGCTATTCAACTAAAAATGGTATTCCAGACTCAACAGAATTGACAAAAATTACAATGGAGGTTGATTTAATAAAAAGTGGGGCCCACGCCTAAAACTAACTATTGGCCAACCTTTTCCAAAATGAAACCCAAAGGCCAAGAACAAGTCTGTACGCCTCGGGACCTAAACCAAAGGTCCCTATAGCCCAAATTTGACATTCTAGAGCTAACAGAACTGAAAGAATTTCCAACAGAGGTCGTCTTCTCCAAATGTTGACCGAAGTCAATGCTACAAGCCAAACATGGCTGGACCGTCGCGACCATGATGGTTTGTCTAGCTCATTCCTTTGCGACCACGTGAGGTACCTCACAATCATGATGAAAGACCCCTAGCATCTATATAAGCTACCAACTTTGTTTCCTTTACCTCAAAAATGAACTTCCTCCATTTATAAGCTCCAAAGCTCTTACCGTAAGCTCAATTATTCATCCATCTTGGTCTGTAAGTCCCCTTTTATCCCTCTTCTTTTTTTCGTTGCTTGATTCTCTTTATTTATGCTAATTTCCATTTTTTTTACTTTTTCAATTCTCCTTGAATTAGTAGAACTTCGAGGCTATTTTGATCCCCGAAATGAGTCCCATTCGTGCTCAACTTTTGAGCATGAGTTCCTTGACCCGTTGAGGACATAATTGTGAATTTTATTTTCCATTTCATTGCACAAGCCCCGAGGGTCATATTTTTACCCGATTTCCAGCCTAATTTTCCATATAATAATATGGGTGTAATTCTTCTCATCTTGACACCTTGATTATGTTTGTGATAGCATGACAACTTTCTAAGGCTATTCGAAAAGGGAAGGCACATGAGAGATGGTTTGTGTTTGCGGTTTAGTCCCGAGGTAGGTTACATTTTACTTTTCTAGACTGAGCTTAGTTAGATTTTATATCTATATATATTACCTTAATGTTAGGTTGGACTTTAGGTAAAATTACACTTAAATCCCGTGACTTGTATAATTTTGCGATTTTGGATCATCGATTAGAATTATTTTTTGTTTATCCTTAGTTTAGGAGTTTGTTGAGTTACTATGTTTAGCCTAGAATCCTTAGTATGCCTTTAGGAAGTTTTAGGGGTAAAGTAGATGCTTTTAGTTGTTTATGTAGTTATTTTCCGTTCTTTATGCCTTATTGTCGGTTGTGTGTGTAAATGTGTGCCCGAGGCCATATCATGGTTTGGATTGAGTTCCATGGCAGTTCTCCTATTTGGAGGGTGTTATGCCTATTTTCCTTGCTTGTGTGGTATACTCTCTGAATTTGGAAAGTTATATGCTCATACTGCATTTGCATACCTAGCGGTATAGAAAAGAATGATTTTTCGAGGTTTTTGGGTCAAACTGAAGATTTATTATGGTTATCATGCTTTTAGGATTTTAAAGGAGTTATCTTGGTTTTTATTACTGATTTTTGGAAACGAAAGGAAAAGTATTACTTCTATGCTGGACCAAGGGACATTCCCGGACCTTTTCTCCGTTTTACTTTCTATATATATATATATATATATATATATATTTATAGTCTGATGCATTATTCCGGGCAGCCCGATGAGTTATTCCAGATTTTACTTTCTATATATATATATTGATATTTAAAGTCCAATGCGTTATTCCAGGCACCCCGAAATGTTATTCTGGGTTATACTTTTTATACATTTATGCATCATATCATCCCTCATTGCATTTCATTATGCTTGTGTGTCTTGGATTATCTGTTATCTTGATTTCATTTATGGTTGTTACCTTCTTCACTGTTAGCCCGGTTAGTTCTCTTTTTGGTTTTATATCTAGATTTAGGTTGATCCCTGTAGTTAGATTACTTTTCTATAATTTATATTATATATTATCTTTCTGCGCTCGATCAGCCTATGATGCTTACTAGGTACCTCTTTTTTTGGTACTCATACTACACTCTGCATTTTTTTCTGATGCAACACCTAGTACGAGCCACCCTCATTGATCCTCCTATCGTTGGAAGCGCAGTATTCCATATCACAAGCACATATGCTCTATCTCATACAAATGAAAGGGTTGTTTGGAGGAGAAGCACACGAAGATGCAAATAGGCATATCTGGAACTTCGTGGAGATATGCTAACCTTTCATCTTCCAAAACATCCCCCAAGAATCTATTTGACTTCTCCTATTCCCCTTCTCTCTAACAAGGGAAGCCACGGCTTGGGTGGAAGAACTACTGGATGGGTTGATCACCTCTTGGGCTGAGTTGGTAAAGTCTTTCACGGTTAGATTTTTCCTTCTCTCAAGGATGATATAGTTGAGGAATGAAATCACCAACTTTCACCAAATTCTCGATGAACCTTTTCACGAGGCGTGGTTGAGGTTTAAAAAGAAACTCGTGTTGTGTTCCAACCATGGATTTTTGGATAATGTCTTGCTACAAAGCTTTTATAGGGATTTGAACTCAATGAACAAGTTCGTGGACAACAACTTGTAATACCCCGGAAATCGAACCAACTATCTAAGTTTGAAACTCTATGAAATTCGAAGTTTCCAAGAATTACAGGTCCAAACCACGGACCAAGGTTTGAACCAAGGGTCGTGGAATGGAACCGTGGTTTCCTTCTGTTGGTTCAGCCTCTGGTCTGAGAACCATGAGTTGGTTCTACAGACCATGGTTCTGAAAACAACCCATCCTGTCACCTCGTGGAATCAGATAAGAGGGTTGACAGTTTCCCCTAGGATTCACGACTGGTTTCTACGGCCCGTATTTTCAACTACGGACCATCCTATAAGTTGTTGAACTTATTCATAGGACTGCATGTTTCCCAGAAACTATGGCTCAGGTCTACTGGTCGTCGTTCAGTTGATGAGTCATCCTGTTGACTCGTGTTTTACCTTCTGCAGCCTGACTCTTTGGCCAGGAACGACAGATGGAAACCACGAGTCTTCGTCCTGAACACAGAAGGAAGCGGGTTTGACAATGCTTGAACGGATTGATCTAAGTGAGCCGTGGTTTGGTCTACCGTTCGTGGAACCCATCTGTGGTCCCTGAAAGTTAACTTTTTCTAGCTTTTTCCATGTTTAAGTCCAGGGGTATTTTTGTAATTTTCCACTCTTTTAACTCCTATACTAAGTTGTTTTAGCCTATTTTGAATGGTTTTAATTCCCACTTGGCCTAAGTTCTCTCCCATTCTTTTAATCAAGTTCCAAAAAAAGAAAAAGGAGTTTCATTCTCTCAAGCTTCAAGTTAGGATTTCAAGCTCAATAGCAAGGGATCCACTCCAAGTCTCCATTTTTCTCAGTCAAGGTATGTGGGTATTTAATAAGGGATTCCTTCACCCTTATGCCCAAAACCTCAATCTTCTAAATTGAACTTATGTATTTCTAAACTAGGGTTCTTACCCAATTCTTATGGGTCCTTCTATAAATTTTTTTCTCATGATTCTTCTATGGATTCTAACTCTAAATTGCATGATTTTGCATGGTTTTTTATGAGTGGTTTCTTATTCATGATTTTAAGGCAAATCCTTGTCCAATTTATGAAACTTGGGTTCTTATCCAAATTGGAAAAAATTGATGGGCTTTGTTTTAAAGTGTTAATTCATGACTTTTTATTCATTACTCGTGTTTTAATTGTGGCTCTTTGAATGTTTACAAAAGCCCATATGTTGATGATGAATTTTAGCATGATCTCATTGATTTGCATATTTTCAAGCAAAATTGGCATGTTTAGATAACATGGCCTCTATTATCATGAAATTGCATGCCTAATTCTTCAAGCAATGAATTTAGAAAGAAAAGTATATTTTGAATCATGGCTATGCTAAGTTTTAAGACTTATGAATTGAAATTTCATGACATCAGATATGTCCCTATGTTTTATGAAAGGTTTGGCATCTAGATATGTCTACCAAAGCTATAAACAGATTTGACATCAGATATGTCATTAGTTATGATCAGTTTTGGCATCAGATATGCCCAGTACTATATGAGCTATAAGTATGTTTTTGGAGTAGTATTGAGCACCGAGATTGGGTGAGCGTACCTCTTGTATATCCCAGAACTACGTGCCCCTATTGGTTTTAAGTGCCCTCTGTTGGGCATCAGATTTAGTGATCACATCACAGTCATGCCTCTATACCCTGGCAAGGTATATTGGATCCTTTCAATGGGGCGTATACATTGGATTCCATGTAGCTCACATGGTCTATGTCGGTTAGAGAACCTCCCACAGAAATAGTTTCAAGTTTAAAAATGTATTGACTCTTTGCTTTAAGATTTCAGACTTACTACTTATGGTTATGTTTTTAGCTTATGATATTGCATTGAGTCATTACATTACAAATTTTACTATTACCATATGATTTCAGCTTCAAGATAGTTTAAGCATGTTTTATCACAAATTATGCATGATCTCAGTTTTAAACACGCTTTCAAGTATATTTTTATCATGACCTATGCATATGTCATATACTCAATAAATTCCATAGTATTGACCACATACTTCTTTGTTGCTGCATCCTATTATGATGTAGATTTTGTAGCTCGCTCCCCTGTCTGTGGCTAGTAGATCAGCAGCACATCCAGTCAGCTTGGTGAGTCCTCCTCCTTCGAGGACTTAAAGTTTAGTTTCATTTCAGTATTTAGATTGTGTATTCAACATTTCCGTATTTAGAGTTAGCTGGGGGCTTGTCCCAGCAACTCTCTAGTAGTAGAGGCTTTCATACATAGAGTCAGATGTTCAGTTGTAATTCAGATTATCATTTTTAGTCTTATATTTATATAACTGATCAAGTTGCTCATCACTTCAGTTAAGCTTTTGTACTTATATTTTGTCCAACTTTTAAGTCATGCTAATGCAGAGGTTTATCTTGAGATTACTTATTATCATGGGTCCCTTGTTATGTCAAGGGGATAGACTCGGGGCGTGACAAACTTGGTATTAGAGCATCAGGTTCAAGAGTCCTATTGTGTATGAAAGCCACATCAAGTAGTGTCTCTTTCATGGGTGTGAAGTGCGCCACACTTATAAGGGGAAGGTTATGAGGTGTTTTAGGAAAAACTTCACTTCTTCATGTTCACTATTGTGCGATAGAGTTCGACTCTACTTACCCTTATAATCCATTCAATACGCATTTCAAATAATGTCTCTGCGAAGAAACCCTACGAGGAATGCTAATCCAACCACTCCAGATCATGAGGTTACGAATGCAAAATTTCATGAAGCCATCTGTATGTTGGCTCAAGCCATGACAACTCAGTTGAATGAAAAAGAGAAACTAAAGAAGAGGAAGAGGAAGAACAAAAATACCAGAACATGGAACCAATCGTCTTCTCAGTAGAGGTCATATAGACCAACCCCATCTTCAGTTAGCTCACATGCCCTTGATTCTCAGTCTTGTCATAATAGGACTCCGAAGACCTTGAGGTACCCTCATTGTAGTAGATGCGGTAAGTTTCATCTAGGTGAGTGCCTTGCTGGCAAAGGAGGGTGTTTTAGGTGTAGTCAGTTAGTCATAGGATCACGGATTGCCCCTCAGTTAAGTGGAGCAACTGTGGTGTTCAGCTCCAAAACTGATCCCCTTCATTGCCTAGCCAGTCGGGTCAGAGTATTCCTCCAGAAGTTGAAACAGGTACGTCACTAGATTTTCTTCCTTTATGCATCCATAGTCCTCGGACCCCTATTATTGTTTGGTTGTGAGTTCTCTTGACCTAGAACAGAGTGGGGATATGGGTGGAAGAGGGTCTTAGACTATAGAAGGAGGTGGGTATTCATGCTAGATTTTGGAGTAATGTATGTTCTGTTAGGGCAAAATGATCATAGCTCCTTTGAGAGGTTTGTGAGAAGTCCATAGACTTAGAAGGGTAGCATGAATCTAATGGGGGAGATGGTGGGACGTAGAATCAGTCAGATTTTGGAGACTCAGGTAGTGATGAAGATGGGTGTCAGAATAAAGTTAGGAGGGGTGTAGAAACTTAGTTCTATCCTAACATCCTAAGTTTACTTCTGTCATTACAATACCTTTTACATGTCGTGTTTGTAAGTTCCTTTGTCCCAAATCAAATTTATGCACCCCATTCAAATTCACGTCATATTCAGCTCCTAGAATGATAAGTGATTGCTTCAGACAACGATTCTAGTCTTACTCTGCGATTTCATGAATCCCAACTTTATGTCTCGTGGTTCGTTAATTATCTAAACTCATGTCTCTCAGCACGCTCAGTACTATTTACTCAGTTCAATCCTCAGACATGCCTTAATGACAAATCAAATCATGTGAAATCATGTATATGCTCAGACCTGATTCTTGAAATGATTCACGCTTATGATTTCCTTACTCTAAAGCCTTTTTACCTTTGACTTTGATGGCGAGGGGTAGTGATCCCTACTAATTCATGTCTTACGTGCCCAGTATGTGAAGTGCTTATGCATATTGCGCTAAATTCCCCAAGCCCTACCTTGAGTAGCTTGATCATGCTATGTGTAAATCAAGATCAATCAGTAATCCTTCATTCGTGATGCTCATACTCCCGCTCTTTTCTTTCAGTGATTCTGGTTTATGTTGTTATAAACGTTAGGGAAGCAGGACTTGTAGTAGCCTAAATGGGAGGTAGCGAATTTCTTTTCCTTGTTGGTGTACTTGTTCCACCTTGGCTTCTAGGTATGGGCAAATTGGAAGGTAAGGATTGTTCAGGCAAAATGGCTAGTTGAAGAATTTATGTATGTCCCCCTGTAGAAGTTCTTAAAATTACGACTCCTAATTATGATAGGGAAGAGGAGGGAAGTCTTGAATAGGGTAGGGTATGAAACCATAAGGTGACCATAGTGATAAGCTTGAATATCGTGATGGAATACATGTGGACCCTTATTTTGTGCAACTAGTGACCCTTTGATTAGGGGCTCAAGGTTAGTTGGTTGTTATGATAAGAAAGAATACCATTCTTAGGAGATGTTCTAGATGCAAGAGATTTAGTCGAGGTAGGCTTTAGCATGAAGAAGCTGGTAGTTAGACTCTGACCTTAGTATCTTTATGTGCGCTGTTGGGATTGCTAGTTGCATTTGGTAAGTGTGGTATTTAGAAGAGAATAGTTTTCCCGTATATCGACTCCTCTCAGTTTGACATTCCTTTTGATTAATTGTGATTTCTAAAATGCGTTTGTTTTTTATGAGTATCAGCTGAGTCCCTACTCTTAATTCTAACCAGACGCTAGGTTAGATATTCAGTTCATGTCCCATTAGTTGTTCTTGCTCTCTCAGTATACATACATGTCTCATGAATCAAGCTTAGTTTGTAATTCAATCAGAAGTCAGTTACCATGATAGTACTTCAGCTTTTACAACTCAGTTGAAGGAGCTACTTGGGAAGCAGAATCATCCATGAAGGCCAAATACCCTCACCCTTCTCCTTCCGATCCAGTTTTAGATTGAGGGAGTAGTTCCATCCTTAGTATGTCCTTCCAAATCTATTCCATCAGTTCCCCTCATGATCTTAGTATGCATGCATGTTTTTCGAAGTTGATTCAGTCATGTTTTAAGTTACAACCTTAGTTATCATGTTTGTTCTTCAAATTTTATGTTACAACCTTAGTTATCATGTTTGTTCTTTAGATTTTATGTATTGTTGATTGGTTGGGGGTTTTCCTCTTTAGTTTTCCCTTACTTAGTCTTCATTCGAGGACGAATGATCCTAAGGGGGAGATATTGTAACACCCCAGAAATTGAACCAACTATCTAAGTTTGAAACTCTGTGAAATTCGAAGTTCCTAGGAATTACGGGTCCAAACCACGGACCATGGTTTGAACCATGGGTCATGGAATGGAACCGTGGTTTCCTTCTTTTGGTTCAGTATCTGGTCTGATAAACACGAGTTGGTTCTACAGACTATGGTTCTAACTATGACCCATCCTGTCAACTCATGGAATCATATCAGAGGGTGACAGCTTCCCTCAGGATTCACGACTGGTTTCTATGGCCCGTAGTTTCAACTACGGACTATCCTGTAACTCGTAGAACTTGTTCAGAGGACTGCATGATTCCCAGAATCTATGGCTCAGGTCTACATGCTATTGTTCAGTTGATGAGTTATCTTGTTGACTCGTGGTTTACCTTCTGCAGCCTGACTCTTTGGCCAGTAACGACGGATGGAAACCACGAGCCGTGGTTTGGTCTACGATTCGTGGAACCCATCTTTGGTTCTTGAAAGTCAACTTTTTCCAACTTTTTCCAAGTTTAAGTCTAGGGGTGTTTTTGTAATTTCTCACTCTTTTAACTCCTATACTAAGTCATTTTAAGCCTATGTAGAATATTTTTATTCCCACTTGGCCTAAGTTCTCTCCCATTCTTTTAATCAAGTTCCAAAAGAAGAAAAAGGAGTTCCATCCTCTCAAGATTCAAGTTAGGATTTCATGCTCCATAGCAAGGGATTCACTCCAAGTCTCCATTCTTCTCCATTCTTAGTGGGCTAGCTTCAATCAAGGTATGTGGAAATTCTATAAAGGATTCCTTCACCCTTATGCCCAAAACCCCAATCTTCTAAATTGAACTTATGGATTTCTAAACTAGGGTTCTTACCCGATTCTTATGGGTCCTTTTATAAATTGTTTCCTCATGATTCTTCTATGGATTCTAACTCTAAATTGCATGATTTTGCATGGGTTTTTATGAGTGGTTTCTTATTCATGATTTTAAGGCTAATCCTTGTCCAATTTATGAAACTTGGATTCTTATCCAAATTGGGGAAAATTGATGTGCTTTGTTTTTTACAGTGTTAATTCACGACTTCTTATTCATTACTCATGTTTTAATTGTGGTTCCTTGAATGTTTACAAAAGCCCATATGTTGATGATGAATTTTAGCATGATCTCATTGATTTGCATAGTTTCAAGAAAAATTGGCATGTTTAGATAACATGACCTCTATTATCATGAAATTGCATGCTTAATTATTCAAGCTATGAATTTAGAAAGAAAAGTATATCTTGATTCATGGCTATGCTATGTTTTAAGACTTATGAATTAAAATTGTAGGACATCAGATATGTCCCTATGTTTTATGAGGGTTTGGTATCTAGATATATCTACCTAAGCTATTAACAGATTTGACATCAGATATGTCATTAGTTATGATCAGTTTTGGCATCAGATATGTCCCAGTACTATATGAGCTATAAGAATATTTTGGGAGTAGTATTGAGCACCGAGTTGGATTAGGTGAGCATACCTCTTGTATATCCCAGAACTACGTGCCCCTGTAGGTTTTAAGTGCCCTCTGTTGGGCATCAGATTTAGTGATCACGCCACAGTCTTGCCTCTATACCCTGGCAAGGTATATTGGATCCTTTTGAATGGGGCGTATACATTGGACTCTATGTAGCTCATATGGTCTATGTCGGTTAGAGAACCTCCCACAGAAATAGTTTCAAGTTTAAAAATGTATTGACTCTTTGCTTTAAGATTTCAGACTTACTACTTATGATTATGTTTTTAGCTCATGATATTGCATTGAGTCATTACATTACAAATTTTACTATTACCACATGATTTCAGCTTCAAGGATAGTTTAAGCATGTTTTATCACAAATTATGCATGATCTCATATTTAAACACGCTTTCAAGTATATTTTAATCATGACCTATGCATATCTGACATACTTAGTACATTCCATAGTACTGACCGCATACTTCTTTGTGTTGCATCCTATTATGATATAGATTTTATATCCCGCTCCCCAGTCCATGGCTAGTAGAAAAACAGCACATCCACTCAGCTTGGTGAGTCCTCCTCCTTTGAGGACTTGGAGTTTAGTTTTATTTCAGTATTTAGATTATGTATTCAGGATTTCCGTATTTAGAGTTAGTTGGGGGGTTTTCCCAGCAACTCGTCAGTAGTAGAGGCTTTCAGACATAGAGTCTGATGTTCAGTTGTAATTCAGATTGTCATTTTTAGTTTTATATTTATATTAACCAATCAAGTTTCTCATCACAAAAACTCCTATAGGTATAACTTTTTATGCATCAAGGGCTATGCGTACTTTAAGTTTAAGGGGGTTTGTAAATAATTGTGAAACTTGAAGCCTATCTTAATTGTTTATTAGCCTTATGACCTTATGCTTAATCTTTCCCTCATTGGGCTTGATGTTTAATTTTGATTGTGTTGTCAGGTTAGTCTTAGATGATTCCATTGTCTCGGTACCCATGCCATGCAAATCTGCAAAGAGCCTAGTCGAGGCTTGCTTTTCAAATAATTCATGAATGTGCAAATTTAGTAGTCGCCTTGTTAATAGTAGTTTAGCAATAAACTCCAAGGGTTTTCTTAATGCCATGGTTATTTCCCAAGGAGCAAATATTTTCTTTATTTTCTTTTTCTTTTGTTTTTGTGTCAAACTAGTTGGTGTTTCCCTATGATGGATTGAGAGGCGACTTTCTCAAGGGAAAATGACAAGTTTTAGTTTTAATTTGAGTCCGTGCTTTGCTTGTCTTGAAATAGACCCACAAAAAAAAATTCTTGGCAAGAAGTTTTTGAAAATAAAAGGAAAGAGGGAAAATGAATTTTTGAGGAAAGCATTCTCTTGTCATGACTTGCATACTCTAGGTTTGGCTTGATCGATTCACAAAGGAGTGTGTAATGAACTCAGAATAGCTTGTCAAAAGTCATTTGTCCTAATTGATATTAAGACTAATGTTGAAAGTCTTGTGAGGTGATGCCGTGTGTTGTGAGGCTATACCTTAATTCTTGTGCATGTGTGTTGTCTAGAACTTGCCCAAATGTGATTCAAGGCAAAATTCTTGCTGTGACCGAGCTTGGAAGATGATCTTAGGCCCTTTTGAATAGCCACATCACCTAAATGACTTCCCTTGACATCAATCCTAGTGAACTCTCTTTAGCTTATGACCGTTCATTGACACCTTAACCTTTTTGGAACCTCCACCTTGGCACCCGTCCTCCCTAATGGCTTGAAAGTGAATTATAGGCTAAAAGCCTAAGTTTGGGGGAGAAATGAAATGACAACATAGGAAAAAGCCTATGTTTAGGGGTGTATATGCTTATGTGGAGAAGAAAAGTAATGCACTTCAACGATAAGGAAAAGAATTGGTGCTACCAAGTGAAGGTGTTCCAAGGAGATTTAATGATCAAGATTGAAGGGAAAAGCTTGGGTTGTGTGAGGGAGAAATAAGGTGAAGACAAAATTCAAAAATTTGAGTGGTGTTCAAAATGATAAGAAAGAGTGTTAGGGAGGTTTAGTCACTTTAGCCAAATGCAATCCTCACCTTATCCCTAGCCAACATCGTAACTCTCAAGTCCTTATTGATTCCTAGCGCGGCTACTCTACATTAGTGGTGATTTACATGAAGAGAAACCTATAGTTTGACATGTGTGCACTTGAACTTCCTTGAGAGAGTGAGAGTCTATTCAGTTCTCTTATAATCCCTTTTATGGTGAATTACATGATTGTGAGTGAGATTCTTTCTTGTGGTAAGTTGCATCACACACACGAATTGAAACATGAAGTCTCTATTTGAATTGAGAGAAATAAATGAGGCAAGTTGTGTGGCGAATCTCGAGGAAAACCTTGATGGTCCATGCCAATGACTTAAGAAGCTTTATATCTTGTTTTAAATTACAAATACCCTTGATTTTGAATGAGAAATGAAGTCCTTTTGAAAAGGTTTTGAAATGATCAATTGCCTTTATAATGTGGTGGTTCAAATTGAGATGAGCATTGTAGTGAAGTCTTTTGTTTGAGTCTTTTTGTTTATTATTTTTCTTAGTTTTTAGAATAAATTAATATTTCATGCCTTGGTTAAGGTTTAGATCATAATTCATTCCTTATCTTATGAGTATCTTTCTTGAGGGCAAGCAATAGTTCAAGTTTGGGGGTTTGATAACTTGGTAATCTACCAACTTATTGAGACTTTAATCATGAATTATTTCTATTTTTGATGAGATTTAGAGGTTCTTATGGACTTTACTGATGTGAATACTGGTACTCTTGGTCAAAGATAGAAAATAAGAAATTGGACCCAAAAAAGTTCAAAAGGAGTTGAAGTGTGAAGTGATCAAGTGAGATAAAGATTCTGCTGAGAGGTGCGGCCGCTGTGCGACACACACAACATAGGTACAGTATGCACCTCCCACTATATAAAGCTCAGAAGAAAAGAGAAGAATTTGTTAAGGGGTGCGGTCACCATGGGACACGAACTAGGCCTAGTGTAAACCGCAACCCGCTTCGCATGATAATTGAAGATCAGCCAAGTTACTGATTTTCTTGTGCGGAGCTGTGTGATATGCACAACATGACGTGTGAAATGCACATTGCGGTGCACAACTCCCTAGGGGAAATTTTGTCCACTTTTGTATGACGAATTGGGAACATTCTTAAACCCAATTTGGGCATAGTTTTTGATAGTTTTTGAATATTTTTCAGTTTTTGGGCAAGTTTCTCTCCTAAGGCAAGATAGAAGGTTTCACTCAATTCTCTCAATATTCAACCTTGGACTTGTAAATTTGAGCTTGGATATTGGATTCTTGCTACAATTAATGAAAAGGAATTTGAATTTCCCAATGTGTATACTTTCTTCTTCCTTTAGCATGAGTGGGTAAGCCTTCTTGTCTAGGGATGTGTTGATGATTGATACTTGATAAAAGGGTATGGGTGTTGCTTATTTATGTTTATAATTGCTAATATGATATGGCTCTAGTGATTTCACCATATTTTAACTCTAAAATTGGTGGTTGCCAACATTGATTTAATTTACTTGTTTGTGTTCTTGCTTGAGAAAGGTGTTCATAATTTTTGATGTGAAATTTCTAGTGGGTACTTTTGATTCCACTTAGATTGAGGCTAGAAATAGCTCAATTCATCTAAAACACCCATTTAAGGGTCTAAGCTAGAGATATTGTGACCTCCCTAAGCCTATATTTGTTTGTTTATGCCTAAACAATGGTCTTTGAACAAAAACCATTGGATAAATGATTGTGAGATCAAATGATTAACATTCATGCCTAAAACCAATGCTACCTATTTTTTTTAGTAAGAATTTATGCAATTGGGCAAGTACCTTGAACCGTGTTTGAGTCCTATCTGAAGAACATCCCTAGTCGTCCTCTCTCTTGTTTACACCTTGCATTTATTTTATTGTTTAGTTTTGAATTGAATTGTCACGGATTCCCCATTCCCCCCTTTTTTACATTATTTGTTCTTTGGACAATCTACTCTCATTGTAAGGTCCTTTCTACAATCACATTGGCTAAGCTACCATTCTCTGTGGGATCAACCCCGACTCCCGTCGGGTAATATAATTTTTTTTTCTTAACGATTGCCATCACCTCCATAATGGAGATTGTCATTTGAGCATTATAAACCCTCTAGGTAATTTTTTTTGAGTTTTGAGAGAGAGGTTGATGGATCAGTTCTCTGGGTTGGAGCAGGGCTCCATGTCTGTTTCTGAGTATGAGGTTTGTTTCCATCAGTTTCCTAGGAACGCCACTATGATTCTACCCATCGAGCATGAGAGGGTGCATCATTTTGTATGAGGATTGACTTTAACACTATGCTTGGATACAGAGGGTATGGTAGCATAATGCTAGTCCTTTCTGTAGGTAATAGACCATTCACGCACTATTGAGGGCATACTTTGCGAAGCCCGAGGGGGTAGCGATAAGAAGCCCTGCCATCAGGGTAGTTTTAGCAGTTCAAAGGTGCGTGGTAGAGGCTACTTTGATATGGGTCAGCACCTGCAATGTTTCTAGCCGAGCCAGCCTGTTTAGGTGGCATTACATGTTGCTGAGGATCAGAGTAGCCAAAGTATTGTTCTAGCTTCACGAGGTGCTCATTCGGGGTCCACGGGTCATGGTAGTCATTCTAATTCAGCCGGGTCTTCACAGTAGAGTATGTTTGGCCGAGGTTGTTTTGAGTGTGGTGAGATAAGCCACTTTGCTAGAGAGTGTCCTTCAGTGCAGCACCATAGGCGACATGATAAGATTGTTCAGGCCCCCAGGGCTCCAAGCACCAGTGGCCAGAAGTGGTGCACAAGGTAATAGGGGTGGTTCCCAGGGTTTCAGAGGTGGTCCTCAGTTTGGCAGATTAGGTGGTCATGGCAGTCAGGGCCACATGTATGTGATTTCAAGCTGGACAAAGGCCAAGGCTTCAAATGTTGTCATCATAGGTATAATCTCCATTTGTCATCAGTCTACTTTTGCATTATTTGATCTGGGGTCTACATACTTCAATGTATCTGCTTATTATGCTACTTGTCTGGAGTATGCTTATGAGTCCTCGCCTATGCCCCTGCATATAGCCACCCAAGTAGGAGATTCCTTAGTATTGGATCAGGTGTATCAGGCTTGTGTGGTGACTATCTTGCGGTTTGACACATGGATAGACTTGATTGTGCTTGATATGGTTGATTTCAACGTGATCTTGGGCATGGATTGGCTGTCTCCCTACCATATGGTCTTGGATTACTTCTCCAAGACTGTTATATATGGATGCCTGGTATCCCTCTTATAGTATGGAAGGGTGCCAATAGCTACATAATGAGGGGAATTATATCTTTCTTGAGCGCCCAGCGGTTGGTTGGGAAGGGGTGCTTAGCCTATCTTGCCTATGTCTGTGATACTAGTGCCACCTCACTTTTACTTAAGTAAGTTCCAGTGGTTTGTGAGTATTCAGATGTGTTTCCTTTTGATTATCCGGGTGTCACACCCCGAGGCTACCCCCTTGACGTAACACGAGACCTGGGACCACAAATGCCCCAAGTTAACTCTTGGTCATAGCATAACTCAGATAATTCAAATAGACAAGCGAAAGCATAATAAGAAGATCCGAAATCAAAAGTATAGATTACCAAGTCAAATAGAAATACAAATCCAAAAGGAGACTCTCATACTGTCTAAGTCTGAAAAAGCCTCTAACTTTCATAAAGAGTTGCTGGGACAAGCCCCTAGCTAACTCGGAATCTGAAATGATAGCATAAAGATGAATGCTCTAACTCTAGTCCTTGAATAATGAAAACTCACCAATAATCAGCTGAATGTCTGGCGTAGTCTAGCCATGAGTCTTAGGGCAGGTGCCAAAATCTGCATCGTAAAAGGATGCATCACAAAATGCATCAGTACTATAGGATGTACTGAATATATGAGTCTATGCAACAATAAATATAAACGTGCTTGAATCATTCTTGAAAGACTGAAGCCATGCATAATAAGAGAATTCATGAGTAAAATCATAGTTAAACATAAGACATGGAAATAAAAGATCAACTTCAAAAGTAGAGTATCATAATATAACTTAAACTGAAAAGCTTTTATACGGGACTTTCTTATAACCCACAATAGACCATGTGAGCTACATTGAATCTAACTATATAACTCTAGTTAGCAAAGTTGTTCCGAACCCTGCCAAGGTAAAGAACACCATAATCCAACTATATCACCCTAGTTGGCAAAGCTGCCCTATGCTCCGCTAAGGCAAGGGCACCATGATAATAAAGAGTGGAACCACTTTCATAAGCCCATCGGGCGATACATAACCTACGCTGGCAATGTAGTTTTTGGACATGGGTAATTGAACCCTCGTCGCTTGGTGCTAAATACTACTCCCAAAACATATACATATAGCTCATAATACTTTTGACATATCTAATGTCAAAACTGTTTATAACTTAGGTAGACATATCTGGATGCCAAACCTTTCATAAAATATAGGGACATATCTAATATCCAAAAATGTTGGAAAAACATAGAGACATATCTGATGCCATGCAATTAACAAATCATGAGTCTTAAAGCTTTGCATAACAATAATTCAAAATATACTTTCCTTTATAAAATCATAGTTTAATGAATTAGGCGTGCAATTTCATGAAAATAAAGGTCATGTTATCTAAACATACTCATTTTATTTGAAGATATGCAATTCAATGAGATCCTGCTAGAATTCATCATCAACATATGGGCTTTTGTAAAAACTTAAGGAACCTCAATTAAAACACGAATAATGTATAAGAAGTCATGAATTTGTACCTTAAAACAAAGCCCATCAATTTCCCCCAATTTGGGTAAGAACCCTAATATAGAAATCCATAAATTCAATTAAAAAAATTGGAGTTTTGGGCATAAGGGTGAAGGGATTCCCTTATTGAATGAATACCCACATACTTTGATTGAAGCTAACCCAATTGAAATTGAAAAATAAAGGAGGCTTGAACTTGGAGCTTGAGACTTGGAACTTGAGAGAGTTACTTTCCTCTTTTGGTAGATGAATGAGGGAAAGAGAAGGGGCTTAGGCTAATAGGTTTAGAAATCATGCTAAGAATGACAAAAATGACCTCACTTAGGAGTTAAAAGGGTGGGTAATAACTGAAATACCCCTGGGACTTAATTAAGAAAAACTGTTAAATTTCCTCAGCCTCAGGTTCCACGGATGGGTTTCACGGGTCGTAGACTGAACCATGACACGTGGTTCCCACTCGTGGTTCCTACGCCAAAAGACAGGCTGCAGAACAGGTTCTATGAGTCCATAAGATGACTCGTAGAATGGACTATGGTCCGTAGACCTCAGTTGTAGTTCCTGGGGAATTTTCTGATCTCTGATTAAGTTCTATGAGTTAGCATGACAGTCTGTAGTTTAAACTACGGGCCGTAGAAGCCAGTCATTAAACCTAGGGAAACTGTCAACCCTCTGATCTGATTCCACGAGTTGACAGGATGGGTTATAGTCAGAACCACGGTCCGTGAAACCAACTCATAGTTCTCAGACCAGAGACTGAACTAGAAGACTGGAACCACAGGTTTACTTTATGACTCGTGGTTTAAACCACTGTCTATGATTTGGACCCATAATTTCTGAAATGTTCAAAATCCTCAGATTTCTTAAATTTAAAAGCTAGATCAAATTTTGGGGTGTTATAATATCTCCCCCTTGAGATCATTTGTCCTTGATTAAAGACTAAACAAGGGAAAACTGAAGAGAAAACATCCCAACCAATCAACAACTCATAAAATCTAGAGAACAAACATGAAAATTGAGCTTGTAACTTAAAACATGATAAAACTAACTTCGAAAAACATGAATGCGTTCTAGGATCATAAGAGAAACTGATGGAATAGAATCGGAGGGACATACTAAGGATGAAACTATTACCTCAAGCTGAAATTGAGTCGGAAGGGAAGAGGTGAGGGTACTTGGCTTTCATTGCTGATTCTACTTCCCAAGTAGCTCCCTCGACTAGCTGAATTCTCCAAAGGACTTTTACCAGGTGATTTCTTTGTTTCTCAACCTCTGAATCTAACGATCAAGGATCTCTACGGGAACCTCCTCATAAGTGAGACTATCTTTCACACTCACATCCTCCAAAGGAATAATCAAGGATGGATCACCAATACACTTCTTCAACAAGGAAACATGGAAAACCAGATGAACCGCTTCTAAATCCGATGACAAGTCCAACTCATAAGCAACACTACAAACTCTCCTCAGAATCCGATAGGGACCTACAAAACAGGGACTAAGCTTTCTTTTTTTGCCAAATCTCATCACACCCTTCATGGGTGACACCTTCAGAAAAACCCAATCATCAAATTCAAATTCCAATTCCCTTCTCCTCACATCCGCATATGATTTCTGTCGACTCTGAGCGGTCATTAACCTCTCTCTAATGGTCCAAACCTTCTCCATAGTCTCATGAACTGAAACTGGATCAATAAAAGCTGCCTCACCTACCTTAAACCAACCAATAGGAGATCTACACCTCAGACCATAAAGTGCCTCATAAGGAGCCATCTGGATGATAGAGTGAAAGTTGTTGTAGGCAAACTCAATAATAAGTAAGTGATCATCCCAACTACCCTTGAAATCAATCATACAAGCTCTCAACATATCCTCAAAAGTTTGAATAGTACGCTCTGCCTGGCCATCCATTTGTGGGTGAATGGTTGTGCTAAGCTTCACCTGAGTACCCAAACCTCTCTGAAACGATCTCCAAAACTGGGATGTAAATTGAGTGCCTCTATCTGAAATGAAGGACAATGGAACACCATGCAATCAGACTATCTCCCGGATGTAGAGCCTGGCATAATCCTCAGTTGACAAAGTAGTCTTGATATCCAGGAACTGGGCTGATTTGGTCATCCCGTCGACAATCACCTAAATAGAATCGTGTTGCCTTCGAGTACGAGGAAAACTTGTAATGAAGTTCATATTGATCTCTTCCCACTTCCAAGTATGAAGGTCAATATTCTGAGTCATACCACTCAGTTGCTGTTGCTTTACCTGCACTTGATGTCAGTTTACATTAATTGTTGCATAGACTCATATATTTAGTACATCCTATAGTACTGACGCATTTTGTGATGCATCCTTTTACGATGCAGATTTAGGCACCTGCCCTCAGACTCATGGCTAGACTACGCCAGATATTCAACTGATTATTAGTGAGTTTTCATTATTCAAGAACTAGAGTTAGAGCATTCATCTTTATGTTATCATTTTGAATTCCAAGTTAGCTGGGGGCTTGTCCCAACAACTCTTTATGACAGTTAGAGGCTTTTCATACATAGACAGTATGCGAGTCTCCTTTTGGATTTGTATTCCTATTTGACTTGATTATCTATACTTTTTATTTTAAATCTTCCTATTATTCTTCTGCTTTTCTATTTGAATTATATGAGTTATGCTATGACCAAGGGTAAGCTTGGGCCACTTCTGGTCCCAGGTCCCGTGTTACGTCAAGAGGGTAGCCTTAGGGCATGACAAACTTGGTATCAGAGCCTCAGGTTCAAGAGTCCTAGCATGTTTGAGAGTCGCATCGAGTAGAGTCTCTTTCAAGTGTCTGAAGCATGCCACACTTATAAGAGGAAAGCTATGAGATATCTTAGAAAAACTTAACTTCCTTCATGATCATATCGTGTAATAGAGTTTAACTCTAATATCCCTCTAATCCTTTCCTTGTACATTTCAGATTATGCCTCAACGTGCTATGCCTCACCAAGCCACTAGGAATGTTGCTCCTCCAGTTCCAGCCCTCGAGGTCATGAATGAGGAGTTTAGGAATGCCATCCATATACTAGCCTAGACTATGGCTGCTCAAGCCAACCAGCCGTCTTCTATCCCTATCCACCTTCAAGGTGGGATAGCGGCCCTAGTTCGTGATTTTATCCTTATGAATCCACCTGAGTTATGGGGTTCGAAAGTTAGTGAGTATCCACTAAATTTTATCAATAAAGTGAAGAAAATCTTTGATGTGATGCAAATGGTTGGTGTTGATATCCTATCAACTCAAGGATGTAGCTCATATCTGGTTCATGCAATGGAAGGAAGTTAGGGCTAGGGACATGGTCCCTATGACTTGGGAGTGTTTTGAGACGGCTTTCCTTGACCGGTTCTAACTGAGAGAGTTAAGGCAAGTGAAGGCCAAGGAGTTTGTGAACTTAATACAGGGATCCATGACTGTTCAAGAGTATGGGTTGAGGTTCACTCAGCTTTCTAGATATGCTCCTGCTATGGTGTCTGACCCATAGGATCAGATGAGCAAGTATATCTATGGAGTCTCAGATTTGGTAAAGAAGGAGTGTAGATGTGCTATGTTGTTGAGAGACATAAGTATCTCCATACTTATGACTCATGCTCACCAGATTGAGGGAGACAATCTTAGGGAGATGGCTATGGAGAACAAAAGATTCAGATCTGAGGGTTCAGAATTTAACCATCAGAAGATCAGAGGTGGACATCAATCTTTCTTTCAAAAGAGGTCATCAGGACCTGTGCATTCTACTGTCGCTGCTCCTTCTCAGGCCTTCAAGCCTCGTCATGATCAGTATGGTAGAGGTGAGGGCTCTTATTCTCAAGGGAGTGGTTCAAAGAAGCCTTCCTACCCAGTTTGCCCAAAATGTGGAAAGAATCATCCCGGTGAATGTCTAGCTGATTTAGGTGGTTGTTTTGGATGTGGCCAGGTTGGTCATATGATTAGATA
The DNA here is from genome assembly GCA_003996215.1 of Jaltomata sinuosa. NCBI lineage: Eukaryota > Viridiplantae > Streptophyta > Magnoliopsida > Solanales > Solanaceae > Jaltomata > Jaltomata sinuosa. The sequence goes on along the minus strand of QJPP01002158.1, from coordinate 88,849 downwards.
TTTCCATTTAGATAAGAAGGTATAGGATGGTAGTAGGACTCAGTTTGCCCCATAAGCTCTAGAAGGTCGACTAGCCCAGCAGCGCACTACCTCTAGTTTTGGTGGTCAGCGCCAGAACTACCTTTATGCCATGTCCTCTTGACAGGACCTGGAGAGTTCACCGGACGTTGTTATTGGTATGTTGAAAGTCTTCTCTCTGGATGTGTATGCCTTATTAGACCTCGGTGCCTCCCTATCTTTTGTGACCCCTTATGTAGCATGGAAATTTCAGATATGTCCAGATCAGCTTTTAGAACCCTTTTGTGTTTCTACTCTTGTTGGTGAGTCAATCCTAGCCATAAGAATCTACCTAAATTGCCCTATCTCAGTACTTTATAGAGTCACTTCAGTGGATCTAGTAGAGTTGGAGATGACTGATTTTGATGTTATTCTTGGTATGGATTAGTTGTATGCTTGTTATGCCTCGGTTGATTGTCGTACTTGGAATGTCAGTTTCAAGTTTCCAAATGAACATGTCTTAGAGTGTCAAGGTAGTCCTCCATTCTTGAAAGGTCATTTCATATCTTATCTTAAGGCTAGGAAGATGATTTCTAAGGGTTATGTTTATCATATAGTTTGGGTTATGGACATGCAGTATGAAACCCCATCCCTTCAGTCTGTTTGTGTTGTGAATGAGTTTCAAGAACTGTTTCCCGAAGATTTACCTTGAGTCCCTCCTGAGCGGGAGATCGACTTCGGAATAGATCTTCTTCCAGATACGAATCCTATCTCTATTCATCCCTATAGAATGGCTCCCGTGGAACTTAAGAAGTTAAATGATCAGTTGAAGGATCTTGTTGATAAGGGTGTCATCAGGCCTAGCATTTCTCTATGGGGTGCCCCAGTTTTATTTGTGCGAAAGAAGGATGGTTCTCTTAGGATGTGTATTGACTACCGTCAGTTGAACAAGGTTACAATTAAGAATAAGTATCCTATTTTTAAGATTGGTGACTTGTTCGATCAGCTTCAGGGTGCCAGTTTCTTCTCTAAGATCAACCTTAGATCTGGTTATCATCAGCTTTGTGTTAGAGAGTGTGATATTTCGAAGATAGCCTTCAGAAATGGGTATGGTCATTATGAATTTGTGGTTATGTCTTTTGGCTTAACGAATGCTCCTACAGCCTTTATAGATTTGATGAACCATGTGTTCAAAAAGTAGCTAGATATGTTTATGATTGCTTTCATTGATGATATTCTTATCTATACTCGGAGTGAGGAGGAGCATGCGGTCCATTTGAGAGTTGTGTTGCAAACTCTCAAGGATTGACAAGTTTAGCAAGTATGAGTTCTGGATGCAGTCTATTGATTTTCAGGGTTACATTGTGACTAGAGATGGTATTTGAGTTGATTCTCAAAATATTGAGGCGGTAAAGACATGGCCTAGACCCACTTCCCCGTCTAATATTAGGAGCTTTTTGGGTTTGGCTGGTTACTACAAAAGATTTGTGGAGGGGTTTTCTTCCATTGATTCCCCTTTGAATCAATTGACTCAGAAGAAGGTGAAATTTTAGTGGTCTGATCTTTATGAGAAGAACTTTCAAGAATTGAAGACTAGGTTGACCACATCGCTAGTTTTGACCCTACTCGAGGGTTTGTACGACTTTGTTGTGTATTGTGATGCTTCTAGAATTTGCTTGGGTTGTGTTTTGATGCAGCATGGTAAGGTGATTGATTATTCTTCTAGATAGCATAAGATCCATGAGAAGAACTACCCTACTCACGATCTTAGGTTAGCAACCGTGGTCTTTGTTTTGAAGATTTGGAGACATTACTTGTATGGTGTGCATGTGCATGTATTCACCGGTCATAAGAGTCTTCAGTATGTGTTCTCTCAGAAGGAATTGAATATTTGTCAAAGGAGATGGCTTAAGATCCATAAGTATTATGACATGAGTGTGCTTTACCATCCGGGTAAGGCCAATGTACTGGTGGATGCACTTAGTAGTTTATCCATAGGGAGTGTGTCTTTGGTTGAGGATGAAAAGAAGGAATTGTTTAAGGAGGTTCATAGGCTTGCTCGATTAGGAGTCGCCTTATGGACTCAACAAAAGGTGGTGTTATTGTTCAGAATGGTTCGGAATAATCTTTGGTAGCTGAAGTAAAGCCAAAGCAAGACAGTGATACTATTTTGCTTCAGCTAAAGGGTGCAGCCCATCAGCAAAGGGTTGAGGTTTTCTCCAAATGGGGAGATGGTGTGCTTCATTATTAGGGTCCATTTTGTGTGCTAGATATAGATGGGTTGAGACAACAGATTTTGACTGAGGCTCATAGTTCCAGATATTCTACTCACCCATGTTCCACCAAGATATACCATGATCTACGAGAAGTCTATTGGTGGAATGGTATGAAGAGATACATAGACGGAATTGTGGCTAAGTGTCCCAACGTGCTTGAATCATGCTTGAAAGACTGAAGCCATGCATAATAAGAGAATTCATGAGTAAAATCATAGTTAAACATAAGACATGGAAATAAAAGATAACCATCAAAAGTAGAGTATCATATAACTTAAACTTAAAAGCTTTTATACGGGAGTTTCTTATAACCCACAATAGACCATGTAAGCTACATGGAATCTAACTATATAATCCTCGTTAGAAAAGCTGTTCTGAACCCTGCCAAGGTAAAGAACACCATAATCCAACTATATCACCCTAGTTGGAAAAGCTTCCCTATGCCCCGCTAGGGCAAGTGCACCATGATAATAAAGAGTGGAACCACTTTCATAAGCCCATCGGGTGATATATAACCTACGCCGGTAATGTAGTTTTTGGTCTTGGGTAATCGAACCCTCATCGCTCGGTGCTAAATACTACTCCCAAAACATATACATATAGGTCATAATACTTGTGACATATCTGATGTGAAAACTGTTCATCACTTAGGTAGACATATTTGGATGCCAAACCTTTCATAAAACATAGGGACATACAAATATCCAAAACTGTTAGAAAAGCATAAGGACATATCTGATGCCATTCAATTCACAAATCATAAGTCTTAAAGCTTTGCATAACCATAATTCAAAATATACTTTCCTTTCTAAAATCATAGTTTGAAGAATTAGGCATGCAATTTCATGAAAATAGAGGTCATGTTATCTAACCATACGAGTTTTACTTGAAGACATGGAATTCAATAAAATCTTGCTAGAATTCATCATCAACATATGAACTTTTGTAAGCTTAAGGAACCTCAATTAAAAAACGGATAGTGAATAAGAAGTCATGAATTAGTACTTTAAAACAAAGCCCAATAACTTCCCCCAATTTGGGTAAGAACCCTAATTTAGAAGTCCATAAATTCAATTTAGAAGATTGGAGTTTTGGGAATAAAGGTGAAGGGGTTTTGTATTTTTTTTAATTTAGTCAAAAATAAGACTCAACATCCTATAGCGCACTTCACCCTAACCAAATTGGAAGATTTCACACCCCACACTTGAAACCACACTTTGTTCCCAAAGTATAAATTAAAAGCAAAGATAGAAGTACTCCTTGAGGCCTCTAGGCCTAGATAGTAGCATCTCATTCATCAGAGAGGTCTAGAGGACCCCACACTTAGTGTTTTCCATTCTCCTTAGCTCAGATCTCAGGTACTCAGACTTCCCTTCAACTTGTTGACACAACACAAAAACAACATCAAAAGTGATACTAAAGAAAAACTAAAAAGAATAAAAATACTACTTTAACTTTGGTTTCCTCCCAAGCAGCGCCTGATTTACTATCATGACATGACCCAAATCACAACTCTCAGTCCCATTCTCTCATCCTCTTCCTCCTTCTCGGGGCCCATCTTCTCCTTCTTTTTAGACTTATTTTGTGCTCACACTCGAGGTCTGGGCCCTTCCTGGCATTTATCTTCTCAGAATTTCATTCAGGTCTCTCAAGTTCAGGCTCTTTTGGCAGTTTGGGAAGCTCTATGAGAGTGCATTAAGAGGTAAGTAGAGGTACGATATTGTCCACCCCACACTCATCCACTTCCATAGCTGTGATCATGCATAGATCCTTGTAGTGTGAGGGTGTGTTGAGTATTGTGTACAGTCTGAAGGTTACCTCCATATCATTCAGTATCATCTTGAGCGTGCCATTTATCACATTAATTAGTGCTCCACCGGTAGCTAAGAATGGGCATCCTAATATGATTGATACCCTTTCATCTGCTTCATAATCAAGAACTACAAAGTCAGCATGAATAATGAACTTACCAACCTTGATGAGAACATCCTCTATGATTCCTTCAGGTACTACTTTGGTTCTATACACCATCTGTAGCACAACTGAGGAAGGTCGTGGCTTACCCAACACAAGAGTTTTGAACAATGAAACGGGCATTAAATTTATACTATCTCCTAAATCACTCAAGGCCTGAACAACATCACTTTCACTAATCAATATGGGAAGGTGAAGCTCCTAAAGTCCTTGAGATTTTTGGGCATCTTGCTCATCACCACAGAACTGCACTCTTCAGTAAGTGCCACAGTCTCAGCATCCGCCAACCTTCTCTTATTCACCACCACATCCTTCAAGTACTTAGAATACTTAGGCATTCCCTGCAAAACATCTAACAAAGGAAGATTAATGTGAAGTTCTATGAAGGTGTCAAAGAACTTCTTAAAATAGGCATCCTATGTTGCTTTCTTAAGACTCTGTGGGAATTATGGTGGTGGTCTATTGCGAGGCTGCTCAATCGGCTTCTCATTAGGGTACTCAAACTTCCTCTTTTTGCAAGCTTCTTTCAACTCAGCCTGCTTCTCTATATGCTTGGAAGTGATCAACTCTTCTTGCACCTCATGATTTTTCTTTGGGGGTGCATCAGTCAAACCTCTACCACTCCTTAAGGTGATTGCCATCACTTGCTCTGGCTTTTCTGTATCACTAGGCAAACCCCCTTGAGGCCTCATATTCTGTACCTGAGCTAGCTGTCCCATTTGCACTTCCAATGTCTTTGTGGCTAATTTTTGATTTTTTATGTCAGCCGCCATCTTTGTTTGCTCCGTAACAATCTATTCTTGATTAGCCATGATCTTCTTCAACATGTCCTCAATATTAATGGCCTGAGTGTTATTTTGCGTACTTTGTTGCGGTTGAGCCTGATTATGTCATGACCCAAGGCTACCCCCTAGACGTAACATGGGACCCGGGACCACAAGGATCTCAAGTTAACCCTTGTTCATAGTATTCTCAAGCATAACAAAGATAAGCGGAAGCAATCTAACATAGAAACTCGGAATATCATAAATAAAAGTCAATTACAAAGTACAACTCAGAAATCATCTCATAATGTCTATGTCTGAAAAGCCTCTAATACTATCATAGAGAGTTGTTGGGAAAACACCCCCAACTAACTCAAACATCTGAAAATAAAAAAGACATAAAACTAAGGTGGAGCCTAGCCCTCAGACCATGAGGACTCACCAATATCTAAGTAGGAGTGGCCGGATCTCTAGCCACGGATCTGAGTAGGAACACCTGAATCTACATCATAAAAGGATGCAGCACAATATGCGTTAGTACTATGGAATGTACTAAGTATGTGAGCAATGCATGAACATGGTGAAAACATGCTAAGTATACTTGAATAACTGAAATCATGCTTTTAAAGGATAACTGAATGCAATGACTCTAAAATATCATAAGCCGAAGCATCAACATAAATAATAAGTCTGAAATCTGATTTAGAGTCAAATGCAACTTTAATCATAAATTGTTTCTGTGGGAGGTTCTATAACTGACATAGACTATGTGAGCTACATGGAATCTAATGTATACGCCCCATCGAGAGGACCCTATGTACCTTGAATATGATGCCCAGCACGGGACTTAGCCTATGGGGGCAGCATAGTTCTAGGACTCATGGGTACTCTCACCCATCCAATTCGGTGCTAACACTACTCCCAAAAACATACATATAGCTCATATAATAACAATGACATATCTGATGCCAAAGTTGTTCAAAACCAATGACATATCTGATGCCAAAGCTGGTTAAAACCAATGACATATCTGATGCCAAAGCTGTTTAAAACCAATGACATATCTGATGCCAAAGCTACGTAAAAACCAATGAAATATCTAATGCCACAGCAATGTAAAACCAATGACATATCTAATGCCAAAGCTATTTTGAAAAGCAAAATACATATCTGATGCTATGCAATTCAAGTCATAATCTGAAGGCTTAGCTTAGCCATAGTTCAAAACATGATTTTCATACTAAATTCATACTTGAAGAATCATACATGCAATTTCATAAGTTCATAAGTGCCATAATAGCTAATCATGCTAATTTCCTCTTGAAAACATGTAAATTCATGGGCTCATGCTAGAAATCAACTTTCATGCTTGGGCTTTCAAAATCAATGAAAGAATTATAATCAAATCATGAATAATCAATAAGAAACCATGAATGTAAATATAGAAACTGATTTTATAAACTTTCCCCAATTTTGGTTCAAAACCCTAGTTTCATAACTTCATAATTCAAATTCATGAGTTGGGGATTTTGGGCAAAAGGGTGGAAGAAACCTATTGCTAAATTCCCACATACCTAGGATGAAGATTACCCACTTCAATGGAAAAGATTTGGAGACTTGACTTGGAGCTTGGAGACTTGAGCTTGAAGAGGGATTTTCCTTTTTGGGAGGAGAATGAGGAACTTAGGATGAACTTAGGGTAATATGGGTGAAAACCCTTCTAAAAGTAATCAAAACGACTTCACTTAATACATAATAGGGTGGAAAATGACCAAAATGCCCCTAGGAATTAATTAGAAGAAACCTAGAAATTTGGTCAACTTCAGAGATCACGAGTGGAGTCTACGACTCGTAGACCATCCCATGACTCGTGGATCCCTAATCGTGGAAGCTTCCAGAAATTTCAACCTACAGGAGGCCTTCTACGACACAACAGGATGACTCGTGGAAGCTTCCACGAGTCGTAGAACTTAGTCGTGGAACTCAGGGGATTGACTGACCTCTGATCAAGCTTCCACGAGTCCACAGAACGACCCGTAGAAACTTCTACAAGTCATGGAAGTGACTCGTTGTGGTCAGTACTAAAGCTGGTCTGCAAGACTGGGATCATAAGTCACTCCCACAACTCGTGGAACCTTCCACAACTCGTGGACTTGACCCGTGGTCCTTGGAAACTTGGATTTCTCTGAAGTTTATCTCTTGGATAGATAGATACGTGCACGGGGTGTTATAATATCCTCCCCTTGGGATCATTCATCCTCGAATGAAGGCTAGACAAGGGAAACTGAGGGGAAAACAGCCCAACCAAACATCAAAACATAAAAATCAAGGGGTAATCACAAAACCAAACTTTTCAACTTGAAAACATGATAGACTAACTTCGTAAAACATGTATGCATGCTAGGATCATGAGAGAAACCGATGGAATAGAATCGGAGTGATATACTAAGGAGGAAACTAGTACCTCAACCTGGAACTGAGTCGGAAGGAATGTGATGAGGATATTTGGCCTTCATGGCCTCTTCCGCTTCCCAAGTAGCACCTTCCACTAGCTGATTTCTCCAAAGGACTTTTACCGAAGCAACTTCTTTTTTTCGCAACCTCCGAACCTGATGATCAAGGATCTCCACGGGAACCTCCTCATAGGTGATACTATCCTTCACATCTCCATCTTCCAAAGGAACAATCAAGCTCGGATCACTAACACACTTCTTCAACAAGGAAACATGGAAAACTGGATGAACCGCTTCCAACTCTGTTGGCAACTCCAACTCATAAGCAACACTACCAACTCTCCTTGAAATTCGATAAGGACCTACAAAATGGGGACTAAGTTTTCCCTTCTTGCCAAACCTTATCACACCCTTCATGGGTGACACCCTAAGGAAAACCCAATCATCAACTTCAAATTCCAACTCCCTTCTCCTCACATTCGCATAAGATTTATGTCGAGTCTGAGCGGTCTTCAACCTTTCCCGAATAAGCTAAACTTTCTCCATAGTCTCATGAACCAAATTTGGACCAATAAAGGCTACCTCACCAACCTCGAACCAACCAATAGGATATCTACACCTCCGGCCATAAAGTGCCTCATATGGAGCCATCTGGATGCTAGACTGAAAGTTGTTGTTGTAGGAAAACTCAATAAGAGGTAAGTGATCGTCCTAATTTCCTTTGAAGTCAATAACATAAGCCCTCAACATAACCTCCAAAGTGTGAATAGTACACTCGGCCTGGCCATACGTCTGAGGGTGAAAAGTTGTGCTAAGCTTCACCTTAGTACCAAGACCTTTCTGAAATGACCTCCAAGACTGGGATGTAAATTGAAGACCTCTATCCGAAATGATGGACAAGCGAACACCATGCAATCAAACTATCTCCCGAATATAGTGTATGGCATAATCATCCACGGTATCCGTAATCATCCAAGAAATGGGATGACTTGGTCATCCGGTCGATAATCACCCAAATGGAATCATATTGCCTTCGAGTACGAGGCAAACCCATAATAAAGTCCATATTGATTGCTTACCATTTCCAAGTGGGAAGGTCAACATCCTAAAGCATACCACCTAGTCTTTGATGTTCCATCTTTACCTGTTGACAGTTGGGACACTTATCCACAAACCTGGCTATGTCCTTCTTCATACCATTCCACCAAAAGACTTCCCATAGGTAACGGTACATCTTAGTCTCACCCGGATGAATGGAGTATCTGGAACTATGAGCCTCGGACAAAATATGCTATCTCAACCCATCAACATCTGGCACACATAAGAGACCCTGATAGCGAAGCACACTATCTCCCCCTTGGGAGAAAAACTCAACCCTTTGCTGACGAACTGCACCCTTAAGCTGAAGTAGAACGGGATCTTGGTCTTGCTTGGCTTTCACCTCACCGACTAAGGATGATTCGACACCATTAGTCACAATCACACTACCTTCGGTCGAGTCCATAAGGTGAACTCCCAACCGAGTAATCCTATGAACTTCTTTAACCAATTCCTTCTTTCCATCTTTAATAGAAGCTACACTCCTTATGGACAACCTACTCAAAGCATCCGCCACCACGTTGTCCTTACCTTAATGATAAAGCACACTCGTATCATAATCTGTAAGAAGTTCAAGCCATCTCCTTTGTCACAAATTCAATTCCTTTTGAGTGAACACATATTGAAGACTCTTATGATCGGTGAAAATATCCACATGCACACCATACAAGTAGTGTCTCCAAATCTTCAAAGCAAAAACCACGGACTCTAGCTCAAGATCATGAGTAAGGTAGTTCTTCTCATGTACCTTAAGCTGTCTCGAGGCATAAGCAATCACCTTGCCCCGTTGCATCAAAACACAACCCAAACCAATTCTGGAGGCATCACAATACACAACAAAATCATCAAGGCCCTCGGGTAGGGCCAACACTGGAGCTGTAGTCAATCGAGTCTTCAATTCATGAAAACTTTTCTCACAAGAGTCGCACCACTGAAACTTAACCTTTTTCTGAGTCAATAAGGTCAATGGAGAAGCAAGGGAAGAAAACTCTTCCACAAATCTCCTATAGTAACCAGCCAAACCCAAGAAACTTCTAATATTGGATGGAGAAGTGGGTCTAGGCCAGTTCTTTACCGCTTCAATCTTTTGATAATCAACCCGAATACCATCACTAGTCACAATGTGACCCAGAAAAGCAACAGATCCAAAACTCGCACTTGCTAAACTTAGAAAATAACTGTCTATCCTTGAGAGTTTGCAACACAACCACCCTCAAGTAATCCACATGGTCCTCCTCATTCCGAGAGTAGACGAGGATATCATCAATGAAAACAATCACAAATATATTCAAATACTGTTTGAACACACGGTTCATCAAATCCATAAAAGCTGCAGGAGTATTCGTTAGACCAAAAGACATAATAACAAACTCATAATGACCATACTGAGTCATGAAGGTTGTCTTTGGGATATCACATTCTCGAACCCGAAGCTGATGATAACCGGATCTAAGGTCGATTTTGGAGAAGAAACTAGCACCCTGAAGCTGATCGAACAAGTCATAAATCCAAGGAATGGGATACTTATTTTTCATTGTGACCTTGGTCAACTGACGATAATCAATACACATTCTAATAGATCCATCCTTCTTTTGAACAAACAAAACTGGGGCACCCCAAGGTGAAATACTAGGCCTGATGAAACCCTTATCAGGCAAGTCTTTCAACTGATCTTTGAAGTTCTGCGGGGGCCATTCTATAGGGAGGAATAGAGATAGGATTCGTATCCGGAAGAAGATCTATCCCAAAGTCAATTTCCCTCTTGGGAGGGACTCCGGGCATATCATCGGGGAACACTTCTAGGAATTCGTTTACAACAGGAACAGACTGAATAATCGGGGTCTCAGACTCCGTTTCCATAACCTGAACTATATGATTAATATAACCCTTAGAAATCATCTTCTTAGCCTTAAGATAAGATATGAAATGACCCTTAAAAGAAGAGGGACTACCTTGCCATTCTAGGACAGTTTCACGAGGAAACTTGAAACTAACCACACGAGTGTGGCAATCAACTGAGGCATAACATGCATACAACCAATCCATACCAAGGATAACTTCAAAGTCAGTCATCTCCAACTCTACTAAATCCGCTGAAGTGACTCTATGAAGGACTGAGATAGGGCAATTTTGGTAGACGCTTTCAGCTAGGACTGACTCACCAACAGGAGTAGAAACATGAAAGGGTTCTAAAAAATTTTTGAGACTAGTCTCGAACTTACAAGCAACATAATTGGTTACAAAAGATAAAGAGCCACCGGGGACCAACTAAGCATACACATCATGAGAAAATACTTTCAACATACCGATAACCATATCGAGAGAACTCTCCTGGTCCTATCGAGTGGATGTAGCATAGAGACGGTTCTGGCGCTGACAACCAGAACTAGAAGCTGCGCCTTGAGGGGCTGGTCTACCTCCTGAAGCTGCTGGGGTAGACTAAGTCCTACCTCTCTGTCCCTTTCTAACTGAAGGACAATCCTTAATATGATGCCCAGGCTGACCATAACCAAAGAAACCCTCTTTACCGGCTAAACACTCACCAGGATAATTCTTCCTACACCTGGTACATGGAGGAAAAGAAGACCCCTTTGCACCACCACCCTGAGAATACGAGCCTGCACCTCTATCAGACTGATCATGGCAGGTCCTGTAGGCTTGAGAAGGAGCACTAAAAGAAGAGTGAATATGGCCTGAAGACTTCTTCTAGAAATATGAGCGATGTCCACCACCGGAGCTCTGATGGCTAAAACCCGATCCCTCGAATCTACCTTTTTAATTCTCCCTAGACATCTCCCTAGGCTTATAGCCCTCAATCTGATAGGCATGAGTCATGAGTCCAGAGATGTTCATGTCACTCAACAATAAAGAATACCTACACTCCTTCTTCACCATATCAAAAATACCATAGATGAATTTGCTCATTTGATCATGCGGGTTCGCTACCATGGAGGGAGCATGCCTAGACAACTGGGTGAACTTCAAACTATACTCTTGCACCGATATCAAACCTTGTCTCAAGTTCACAAATTCCTCCACTTTCGCTTGCCTTAACTCATGGGGAAAGAATTTATCAAGAAAGGCTCTCTCAAAACACTCCCAAGTCGTGGGGATTGCATCCCTCACCCTAGCCTTCTTCCATTGCGTAAACCAAATATGAGCCACATCCTTGAGTTGATAGGATTAAAGCTCCACACAATCTACACCCGCTACTTGCATAACCTTAAAGATCTTCTTCACTTTGTCAACAAAGTTGAGTGGATCCTCTCCCAGTTTCAAACCACAAAACTCCGGTGGGTTCATATGGATAAAGTCACGAACTCGGGCAGCTACCCCACCTTGAGGATGAGCTGGGGAAGGAGCTTGTTGATTTGCTAAAGTCTGAGCTAGCAAATGGATAGCATTCCTAAACTCATCATTCGTGACATCGGGAATCGAAACTTGAGGAGCGGCATTCCGAGCGGCTCGGGGAGGCATAAAACGTTGATGAGGCATAATTTGAAACGCATAAGATAAGGATTAGAGGAATATTAGACTTAAGCTCTATCACACAATGTGATCATGAAAGAAGTGAAGTTTCTTTTCTAAGACACCTCATAGCTTCCCTTTCATATGTGTGGCGCGCTTCACACACATGAAAGAGACTCTACTCGATACAGCTTTCAGACATCCTAGGACTCTTGAACCTGAGGATCTGATACCATATTTTTCATGACCTGAGGCTACACTCTAGATGTAACATGGGACCTGGGACCACAAGGATCCTAAGTTAACCCTTGGTCATAGCATTCTCAAGCATAAAAAAGATAAGCGGAAGCAATCTAACATAGAAACTCAGAATATCATAAATAGAAGTCAATTACGAAGTACAACTCAGAAATTATCTCATAAGGTCTATGTATGAAAAGCCTCTAATACTATCATAGAGAGTTGTTGGGACAACACCCCCAACTAACTCGAATATCTGAAAATAAAGAAGACATAAAATTGAGGTGGAGCCTAGCCCTCGAACTATGAGGACTCACCAATAACTAAGTAGGAGTGGCCGGATCTCTAGCCACGTATTTGAGTAGGAACAGCTGAGTCTGCATCATAAAAAGATGCAGCGCAATATGCGTTAGTACTATGGAATGTACCTTTATGTGAGCAATGCATGAACATGGGGAAAACATGCTAAGTATACTTGAATAACTGAAATCATGCTTTTAAAGGATAACTGAATGCAATGACTCTAAAATATCATAACCCTAAGCATAAACATAAGTAATAAGTCTGAAATCTGATTTGGAGTCAAATGCAACAACTTTAATCATAAATTGTTTCTGTGGGAGGTTCTATAACTGACATAGAGCATGTGAGCTACATGGAATCTAATGTATATGCCCCATCCAGAGGACCCAATGTACCTTGACAGGGGTAAAAGGCATGACTGTAATGTGATCACCTAAATCTGATGCCCAGCACGGGACTTAGCCTACGGGGGAAACATAGTTCTGGGACTCATGGGTACTCTCACCCGTCCAACTCGGTGCTAATACTACTCCCAAAAACATACATATATCTCATATAATAACAATGACATGTATGATGCCAAAGATGTTCAAAACCAATGACATATCTAATGCCAAAGTTGTTCAAAACCAATGATATTTCTAATGCCAAAGCTATTTTGAAAAGCAAAAGACATATCTGATGCTATGCAATTCAAGTCATAATCTGAAGGCTTAGCTTAGCCATAGTTCAAAACATGCTTTTCATACTAAATTCATACTTGAAAAATCATACATGCAATTTCATAAGTTCATAAGTGCCATGATAGCTAATCATGCCAATTTCCTCTTGAAAACGTGTAAATTCATGGGTTCATGCTAGAAATCAACTTTCATGCTTGGACTTTCAAAATCATTGAAAGAATCATAATCAAATCATGAATAATCAATAAGAAACCATGAATGTAAATATATAAACTGATTTTATAAACTTTCCCCAATTTCGGTTCAAAACCCTAGTTTCATAACTTCATAATTCAAATTCATGAGTTGGGGATTTTGGGCACAAGGGTGGAAGAAACCCATTGCTAAACACCCATATACCTTGGATGAATATTACCCACTTTAATGGAAAAGATTTGGAGACTTGACTTGGAGCTTGGAGACTTGAGCTTGAAGAAGGATTTTCCTTTTTGGGAGCAGAATAAGGAACTTAGGATGAACTTAGGGTAATATGGGTGAAAACCCTTCTAAAAGTAGTCAAAAATGACTTCACTTAATACATAATAGGGTGGTAAGTAACCAACATGCCCCTAGGAATTAATTAGAAATAAGGTAGAAATTTGGTCAACTTCAGGGATCACGAGTGGAGTCTACGACTCGTAGACCATCCCATGACTCGTGGATCCCTAATCGTGGAAGCTAACAGAAATTTCAACCTGCAGGAGGCCTTTTACGACTCGACAGGATGACTCGTGGAAGCTTCCATGAGTCGTGGAACTCAGGGGATTGACTGACCTCTGATCAAGCTTCCACGAGTCCACTACATGACCCGTAGAAACTTCTACGAGTCGTTGAAGTGACTCGTGGTGGTCAGTACTGAAGCTGGTCTGCAGGACTGGGATCACGAGTCACTCCCATAACTCGTGGACTTGACCTATAGTCCCTGGAACCTTGGATTTTTCGAAAGTTTTTCTCTTGTATAGATGGATATATGCACTGGGTGTTACAGATTACTTCCCATAGAGTGGTTGGGTTGACCCTGCCAATTTTTGTTGTAGGCATTCCCATAGTTTAAGTTTCCTTTCTATGCATTACCTACAAAGTTTACCGATTCCGGATTCACTCCACAAAAGTCTGCTGAATGACCACTAAAACCACAAGTTTCATACCATGTCTGGACTTGCTGAATTGCATTCACTTGAGCCTAATATAGAGTTGCACTCAATTTGTTGAACTGAGCCATCATCTGAGTCTGAAAACTGGCCAACTGTTCTGCTAATTCGGTGACACTATCTAACTCAATCATACATGTAGCCTTCTTCACCGTATTTCTGGACATGTCACCATTCCACTTTGGATTTCCTTATGTGATACAGTTGAGGAGAGTATATAGCTCATCATATGTCTTCTCCAAAGCTTGAACACCTGTCGCTGAATCTAGCAAAATCTTTGTATTGTGATTAAGACTTTCAATAAAGGTGTGAGCTAATACCTCATTAGTCTGCTGGTGATGTGGGAAATCCCGTAGAAGAGACTTGAATCTCTCCCATTCATGATAGAGATTCTCGTCTATTTTTTGCTTGAAGCTTAGAATCTCACTCCTCAACTTTGCAGGTTTGCCTGATGGGAAGAATCGGATGACTCTTTGCAAAATCATCCCATGTTGTGATCAAATTTAAAGGTTCGGACTTCAACCATTTCTTCGCTTCTCCCAATAGTGAGAATGGGAAAAGCGTGAGCCTCACGTAGTCTATGGAGACCCCTTCAGGATTGAATATGTCACTGATCTCTAAAAAGTTTTGGAGATGAACCTGTGGATCTTCATTGACATGCCTGTAAACTGCCCGCTTGCGTGCAACAATTGCACCATATTTTGCTTCAGTTCAAATATGCCTCCAGCGGATGGCTTCTGAATGCAGCAGGTCACATTAGTTGCCAGTGAAATTGCCACTTTGCGCACTATCCTACAAATTGGTGGTGGTTCCTCTGCCATAACTGCAGGAAGAGCCTCAGCCAGTTGAACTTGCCGGTTTTGATCGAGAAGTGTTGCTTCTCTCAATGCTTGGTGCAAGTGTTTCTCAGGTTCAGGAAGTGGGTCAACCAATTCCTTATCCCTTGCCAACTTGCTCAAGTTTAGAACCTTTACCTGCACGTTCAGTAGCTAAGATCAAGTTGTTAGCACTTATAAAACAAAATAGTAAAAACAAAAATAGATGGTTGCTAATTTTCAAGTCCCTGGCAATGGTGCCAAAAACTTGTTGCGTCCCAAGCACACACGCAAGTGTACGTGGTCGTACAACTAATACAGTGGCTCTTGCGATCTGAATAACGATCCCACAGGGACTTGTGCTTAGCAATAAATCTAATCTAAGTTAATACGATTAAAGTTAAACAAATTCTATTCGTAACTAAGAGTTGAACTTTATTTTGTAAATAAAAACAAGAGTTAATGACTATGTAAAACTTTGGATTGTAAACAATATATGGAGAAATCCAGGATTGAGGCAATAAATACACATTCATACTGAACTCTGATTTATAGACGGTTTTAATGTTTATCGTGATTGTTGGTTCACGAGGTTGATATTATAACTCGGGAATGGTCATCCTCTAAGTCATCTATCAAAATTAATCTCACAACTAAATCGTAGATCGGGGATGTGAGCCTTTAAATTGGATGCATTCATCTATCTTCGCATTTTATTAACCAAGCAGGGCGTTTAGGTATATTTATATCCTAACCGCAAATCATACTTCATAATTGCTAACCTAACAACAAAAGATATTATCCATACCTCCTACGTTCTTCATTTCGTCTCTTAACTCCTATGGTCAATTTGTTTTGAGACTTGGGTGTATCCTAAAGTTCATGACGCTTTAGAATAGTTATAATAAGAATGTAAGAACAATCACAAGACAAGATAAACAATAAACCAACTATATTCCCATAATCAAGCAATTATGTTATAGCCTCAACCCTAGAAAGAGGGTGTTTATCCACTCATACTCTAATTCACGATTACAAAAGTATTGTAGTTCATACAAGAATTAAGTGAAGATAAAGAAGAGAAAAAGAACCCTAAGGCAGCCTTCTCCTTCTGTTTTTAAATCCCAAAGTCGTTCCAAGGTGTTTACAATTGAAACTAAGTGTCCTATTTATAGTGTGAGATAAAACCTACCCGCCGGGAATGAAGTCCGTGACACGCTGCCCATAGCCCTGACTAGGCAGCGTGTCACACTGCCTATAACCTTGTTTGGTTGGCATGTCATGCCCTTGATGCGGACTTCCACTGGAAATTGGCAGCTTCATGCTGCCTCACCTCCTTGTCACGCTACCCACAGCGGAGGCCAACCTCTGTGGCATGGGGGTGGTTCTCTTGACGTCCGTATTCGCTCCTATGAACTCTTTAAACCTTGCTTTGTGTCCCAATGGTTTTCAGCATGTTTGTAGGCTTCAATTAGCTTCTATAACTCCTCCAAAGGTCACCTATAATAGCTCACAACACACATAAGTCCATACGACAAAATAAAGCTCATAGGAGTATGCTAGAATAGACATAGCTCAAGCTAGCAAATCTAATTTCCACATCTAAACTCTATTTGATTCTTTTAGCTCATTATTTGTTACAAATGCTACCCAAACACTATAAACAAGCATGCTAGTCACAAAGTACACCATTTACACACTAAATACCTCAATAGTGTATGAAGTTATCCTCAAAACTAAGCTTAACGTCCGAGGGTAACAACACTTAGGTGTATAAATACGCCTAAGATCAGTCATCTCTAACTCTACCAGATCTGCTGAAGAGACTTTATGGAGTAATGAGATAGGGAAATTTCAGTTGATTCTTTTGGCTAGGACTGACTCACCAAAAGAATTAGAAACACAAAAGGCTTCTAAAAGCTGATCCGGACACATCTCAAATTTGCATGCTACATAAGGGGTCACAAAATATAGGGAGGCACCGGGGTCTAATAGGGCATACACATCCAGAGAGACGACTTTCAACATAACAGTAACGACATCTGGTGAACTCTTCTTGTCCTATCGATAGGACATGGCATAAAGGTGGTTCTGGCACTGACCACCAGAACTAGAAGCAGTGCCCTGCTAGGCTTGTCAACCTCCTGGAGCTACTGGGGCAGACTGAGTCCTGATACCACCCTGTCCCTTCTCATATTAAGGGAAATCTCTAATCTTGTGACCAACCTGGCCACATCCAAAACAACCACCTGAACAAGCTAGATACTCACCGAGATGATTCTTTCCATATTTGGTGCAATGGGGTAGGAAGTCCCCTTTACACCACTCCCCTGAGAATAAGAGCCCTAACTTCTACCAGACTGATCATGATGAGGCCTAGAGGCCTGAGAAGGAGCACTAGTAGTATAATGCACAGGTCCTAATAACTCTTCTGATAGGAAGATCAATGTCCGCCTTTGGACTTCTGATGGCTAAATCCCGAACCCTTAGCTATGACTCTTTTGTTCTCCTTAGCCATCTACCTAAGCTTGTCTCCCTCAATCTGCTGAGCATGACTCATAAGTCTGGAGATACTCATGTCTCTCAACAACATAGAAGATCTACACTCTTTCTTTACCAAATCCGAGACTCCATATATATACTTGCTCATCCGATCCTGTGGGTCAGCCACCAAAGCAGGAGCATATCTAGAAAGCTGAGTGAACCTTAACCCATACTCCTGAACAGTCACGGATCCTTGTCTCAAGTTCATAAACTCCTTGGCCTTTGCTTGCCTTAACTCCCTCGGGAAGAACCAGTCAAGGAAAGCCCTCTTGTAACACTCCCAAGTTATAGGGACCACGTCTCTAGGCCTAGCTTCCTTCCATTCTGCGAACCAAATATGAGCTACATTCTTGAGTTGATAGGATGCTAACTCGACACTATCAACACCAGCCACTTTCATCACATCAAAGATTTTCTTCACTTCATCGATAAAATTTAGTGGATCCTCACTCACTTTTGAACCCCAGAACTCAAGTGGGTTTATATGGATAAAATCACGAACTCGGGCCGCTACCCCACCTTGAGGGTGGATGGGGATAAGAGCTGGATGGTTTTCCTGAGCAACCATAGTCTAGGCTAGCATATGGATGGCATTCCTGAACTCCTGATTCGTGACTTCGGAGGCTGGAACTGGAGGAGCAGCATTCCAAGCAGCTCAGTGAGGCATAGCACATCGAGGCATAATCTGAAACGTACAAGGAAAGGATTAGAGGGATATTAGAGTTAAACTCTATTGCAAGATATAATCATAAAAGAAGCAAAATTTTTCTAAGACATCTCATATCTTCCCTCTCATAAGTGTGGCACACTTCACACACATGAAAGAAACTCTACTCGATGCAACTTTCAGACATCCTTACTCTTGAACTTGAGGCTCTGATACCAATTTGTCACGCCCCGAAGATACCCTCTTGATGTAATATGGGACCCTAGACCACAAGTTCCCCAAGCTAATCCTTGATCATAGCATAACTCAGATAATTCAAATAGACAAGCAGAAGAATAATAGGAAGCTTCGAAATCAAAAGAATAGAAAATCAAGTCAAATAGGAATACAAATCCAAAAGGAAACTCGCATACTGTCTATGTATGAAAAGCCTCTAACTTTCATAAAGAGTTACTGGGACAAGCCCCTAGCTAACTCGAAATTTGAAATGAAAGAATAAAGATGAACGCTCTAACTCTAGTCCTCAAATAATGAGGAATCACTAATAATCAACTGAATGTCTGGCATAGTCTAGCCACGAGTCTGAGGGCAGGTGCCTGAATCTACATCGTAAAAGGATGTCGCGCAAAATGTGTCAGTACAATAGGATGTACTGAATATATGAGTCTATGCAACAATAAATGTAAACGTGCTTGAATCATTCTTGAAAGACTGAAGCCATGCATAATAAAAGAATTCATGAGTAAAATCGTAGTTAAACATAAGACATGGAAATAAAAGATCAACTTCAAAAGTAGAGTATCATATTACTTAAACTGAAAAGCTTTTATACGGGAGTTTCTTATAACTGACAATAGACCATGTGAGCTACATGGAATCAAACTATAAAACCCTAGTTAGCAAAGCTGTTCTGAACCCTTCCATAGTAAAGAACACCATAATCTAACTATATCACCCTAGTTGGCAAAGCTTCCCTATGCCCCGCTAAGGCAAGGGAACCAAGAAAATAAAGAGTGGAACAACTTTCATAAGACCATCGGGCGATACATAACCTACGCTGGCAACATAGGTTTTGGACTTGGGTAATCGAACCCTCATCCCTCGGTGCTAAGAACTACTCCCAAAATATATACATATAGCTCATAATACTTAAGACATATCTGATGTCAAAACTGTTCATAACTTAGGCAGACATATCTGGGTGCCAAACCTTTCGTTAAACATAGGGACATATCTAATATATAAAACTATTGGAAAATCATAAGGACATATCTCATGCCATGCAATTCACAAATCATGAGTCTTAAAGCTTTGCATAACCATAATTAAAAAAATACTTTCCTTTTTAAAATCATAGTTTAAAGAATTAGGCATGCAATTTCATGAAAATAGAGGTCATGTTATCTAAATATATCAATATTACTTGAAGACATATAATTCAATGAAATCCTGGTAGAATTCATCATCAACATATGGGCTTTTGTAAACACTTAAGAAACCCCAATTAAAACACGGATAATGAATAAGAAATCATGAATTAGTACTTTAAAACAAAGCCCATCAATTTCCCCCTATTTGGGTAAAAACCTTAATTTAAAAATCCTTAAATTCAATTTAGAAAATTTGGGTTTTAGGCATAAGGGTGAAGGGATTCCTTTATTGAATACCCACATACCTTGATTGAAGCTAACCCAACTAAAATTGAAAAGAAAAGTAGGCTTGAACTTGGAGGTTCAGACTTAGAGCTTGAGAGAGTTACTTTCCTGTTTTGGTAGATGAATGAGGGAATGAGTAGGGACTTAGGCTAATAGATTTAGAAATCATGCTAAGAATGGCCAAAATGACCTCACATAGTAGTTAATAGGGTGGGTAATGACTGAAATACCCCTGAGACTTAATTAAGAAAAACTGTTAAATTTCCTGGGCCTCAAGTTCTATGAGTCATAGACTAAACCACAACGCATGGTTCCCACTCGTGGTTCTTGAGCCAAAAGACAGGCTGCAGAACAGGTTCTACGAGTCCACAGTATAACTCATAGAATGGACTATGGTCCATAGACCTCAGTCGTAGTTCTTGGGGAATTTATTAATCTCTGATTAAGTTTTATGAGTTAGCAGGATGGTCCATAATTCAAACTACAGGCCGTAGAAGCTAGTCGTGAAACCTAGGGAAACTGTCAACCCTCTGATTTGATTCCATGAGTTGATATGATGGGCCGTAATCAGATACACGATCTATAGAACTAACTCATGGTTCTCAAACAAGAGACTGAACCAACAGACTCAAACAACGGGTTCACTTCATGACTCGTTATATGGCCTCCTTCAGGTGCAATGGGATCCCTCAATTCCAGTTATAGAAGGATTTTAGATAAACCCAGCACATGCTTACATTCCACCACCGGCACCACCGGCTCCATTGGTACATCAGCCTCCTAGGCCACCACATTGATTTTATTCGAGGAGGCATCATCATCATCATTAGTAAAATCAGGGAGTTCTTGCACTCATTCCAATCTATATAACTTTTTGTGCATCAAGGTCTATGCGTACTTTAAGTTTGGGGGGGTCTAATTATTTGTGAAGCTTGAAGCTTGTTTTAATTTGTGATTAGCCTTATGGACGTATGCTTAATTGTGCCCTCGCCAGGCTTGGTGTTTAATTTTGATGGTGTTGTTAGGTTAATTTTACACGATTCCATTTTCTCGCTACCCGTAACATGCAAATACGCTAAGGGCCTATGCCGAGGCTTGTTTTCAAAAGATTCATGAGCACAAAATTTGATAATCTCCTTGTTAATAGTAGTTTAGTAATAAACTCTGAGGGTTTCCTTAATACCATGGTTCTTTCCCAAGGAGCAAATGTTTTTGTTTTGTTTTAGTGTCAAACTAGGTTGGTGTTGCCCTATGATTGATTGAGAGGTGACTTTCTTAATGGAAAATACCAAGTTTTAGTTTTAATTTGAGTCGTTTTAGTTTTAATTTGAGTATGTTCTTTGCTTGTCTTGAAATGGACCCACCAAAAACTTTTCTTGGAAAGATGTTTTTGGAAATGAAAGGAAAGAGGAAAAATGAATTTTAAGGAATGCATTCTCTTGTCATGACTTGCACACTCTCGGTTTGGCTTGATCGAATCACAAACGAGTGTGTAATGAACTCAGAATAGCTTGTCAAAAGTTATTTGTCCCAATTGATTTTGAGACTAATGTTGAAAGTTCTTGTGAGGTGATGCCTTGTGTGGTGAGGCTATATCTTGATTCTTGTGCATGTGTGTCATCTTGAACTTGCCCCGAATATGATTCAAGGCGAAATTCTAGATGTGACCAAGCTTGGAAGATGATCTTAGGCCCTTTTTGAGTAACACTTCACCCAAATGACTTCCCTTGACATAAACCCTAGTGAACCCCTTTTGAGATTGTGACCATTCTTTGGCACCTTGTTTGACACCTTGACCTTTTTGGAACCTCTATCTTGGCACCCATCCTCCCAAATGGCTTGAAAGTGAAATGTTGGCTAAAAGCCTAAGTTTAGAGGGGGAAATTAAATTACAACATAGGCAAAAGCCTAAGTTTGGGGTGTATGTGCTTATTGTGGAGAAGAAAAGGAATGCACTTCAAGTGCAAGATATCACCTTATGTTCCATTGAAATTTGCTCTGAAAGTTCAATCCAATGAGCAAAATGAAAAGAAAAGAATTGGTGCTACCAAGTGAAGGTATTACAAGAAGGTTGAATGATAAAGATTGAAAGGAAAAGCTTGGGTTGTGTGAGGGAGAAATAAGGTAAAGTCAAAATTCAAAAATGTGTGTGTTGTTCAAAATGATAAGAAAGAGCGTTAGGGAGGTTAAGTCACTTGAGCTAAATGCAATTCTCACCTTAGACCTAGCCAATATCATAATGAGCAAGTCCTTAGTGATTCTGAGCTTGGCCACTCTACATTAGTGGCGATTTACAAAAAGGGCAAGCCTATGGTTTGGCATATGTTCACTTGAACTTCCTTGAGAGAGTGAGAGTCTTTTTGGTTCTCTTATAATCCCTTGTATTGTTAATTGCATGATTGTGAGTGGGATTTCTCTTGGTGTGAGTGGTATCACACATTCAAGTTCAAACATCAAGTCTCTATTTCAATCGAGAGGAATGAATGAGACAAGTTGTGTGGCAAATCTCGAGGAAAACCTTAATGGTCCATGCCAATGACTTTAGAAACTTAATATCTTGTTTTATATGACAAATTCCCTTGATTTTGAATGAGAAATGAAGTCCTTTTGAGAAGATTTTGAAATGATCAATTGCCTTGATAATGTGGTGGTTCAAATTAAGATGAGCATTTTAGTTGAGTCTTTTATTCGAGTCTTTTTATTTTTTATTTTTCTTAGTTCTTAGAATAGATTATCTTTTGTTCCTTGATTGAGTTTAAGAGCATAATTCATTCCTTACCTTATGAGTATCTTGCTTGAGGATAAGCAATAGTTTAAGTTTGGGGGTTTGATAAGTAGGTAATCTACCAACTTATTGAGCCTTTAATCATGAATTATTTCTATGTTTTGATGAGATTTAGAGGTTTTTATAGCCTTTATTGATGTTAATGTAGGTACTCTTGATCAAAGATAGAAAATAAGGAAATGTACCCAAAAGTGCTCAAAAGGAGTTGAAGTGTTAAGTGATCAAATGAGATAAAACTTTTGTTGATAGGTGCGGCATTCGTGCGATACGCACAACCCTTGGTGCGGTTTGCACCTCCCTCCGTATAATGTTCAGAAGAAAGAAGAAGGATCTATTAAGGGGTGTGGCTGTCGTGCGACATGCACATGGGCTGGTGCTAACCGCACCTCGCTTCGCATAACGATTAAAGATTGGCCAAGTCAGTGGTTCATTTATGTGGAGCTGTGCGATGCACACAAAATGATGTGCAAAATGCATATCGCAGCGCACAGCTCATGAGAGGCAATTGTCCACTTTGGTATGACGAATTGGGAACATTGTAAAACCCAATTTAGGCATAGTTTTTGAAATTTTTTCAGTTTTTGAGCAAGTTTCTCTCCCAAGTAAAGATAGAGGGTTTCACTCAATTCTCTCAATCTTCAACCTTGGACTTGTAAATTTGAGTTTGGATATTGAATTTTTGCTACAATTAATGAAAAGGAATTTGAATTTCCCTATGGGTATATTTTCTTCTTTCTTTAGCATGAGTAGCTAAATCTCCTTGTTTAGGGATGTGTTGATGATGGGTACTTGATAAAAGGGTATGGGTCTTGCTTATTTGTGTTTATAATTTCTAATATGACATGAATCTAGTGATTTCACCATATTTTAAGTCTAAAATTAGTGGTTGCAAACATTGATTTAATTTACTTGATTATGTTGTTGCTTAAGAAAGGGGTTCATAATTTCGGATTTGAAATTGCTAGTCGGTACTTGGAATTCCACTTAGATTGAGGCTATAAATACCTCAATTCATCAGAAACACCTATTTAAGGGTCTAAGCTAGAGATAGTGTGACCTCCCCAAGCCTATATTGGTTGGTTTATGCCTAAGCAATGGTGCTTGGATAAAGATCATTGGATAAATGATTATGAGATTGAAAGATTAACATTCATGACTAAAAGCAATTCTACCTATGTTGTTTAGTGAGAATTTATGCATTTGAGCAACTACCCATACCCGTGTGCATGTCTCATCGAAAGAACATCCCTAGTCGTCCTCTCTCTTTTTTACACCTCGCATTTACTTTATTGTTTAGTTTGGAATGGAATTGTGACAGACTTCCAATTCCCCCCTTTTTACATTATTTGTTGCTTGGACAATCTACTCTCATTATGAGGTCCTTTCTACAATCTTATTGGCTAAGCTACCATTCCTTGTGGGATCGACCCCGTCTCCCGTTGGGTAATATAAATTTTATTTTGCTTAATGATTACCATCACCTCCGTAATGTAGAGTGTCATTTGAGCATTATCAGCTGGTCACTACATCCTTCATGACTTTCTTCACATCCCTCTGAATCATGGCGGGCAGCCTATCGGCCAGGGTGGTAAACTACCAATCATGAGAGTAGGTCATGTCAACCAGTTTTTGAAATCCCAATAGGGTCAAGGTCGCTGATGATGTTGAAGGTCCAGGGGGATCAGTAGCTGTCGGATTTCCCGACTTTGAGGGGTAGATACACCTGAGGCTGATCTAGAAAGAGAGAAAGTAGTGGGCTCAACATCGGTGTCCTTTACCTACACACCGACAAAACTCTGCATCTTGCACTTCTTCATCTTAGGGACCTTAGCATCAGTCTTCTTCTCAAGGTCAAGCACACACATGGCAGGGGTGAATACATCAAAGGGAATTATGGTATCCGATCCTTAGCACATAGTTTACTAACAAGGACAGGGTAGGGGAATGAGTCACTACCCTGACGTCCTTTTCTTTTGATTACCATCGCTGCGATCTCACAAAAATTCACATGTGCCTCTGACATGATGGGGCTACTAGAATGGTGCCTTCCTGTGTAACCTTTTGATCATTTTTAGAAGGTAGGAAGCAAGAGAGGATGAATTCATACCATACGCGTGCCTCAAAATGTAGACTCCAATGCAGAATGGTGCCCCCATAGTTACCCGGATAGGAGTCCCAAGAGCAATGGTAGTAGCAGCCCAGCCAAGTGGTTTTTCCTTTGGGAGCACCTTATCCTAGTATTCGGGTGCAGGATCAACTGGATTAACCCAGTAGATGGCATTGATAGCAGCTGGTGTGATGTGAATTTGTTTTCCCCGGACCATCACTGAGTTCAAGCAAGGGTAATCCTCAACATTGCTCATATACCCCATCGAGTCTTGTTTGGCCAGGTAGGAGGCATATAATTTGCGGACCACATCGGTGTGATACCCTTCGGGCATCTCTACAAATGGGAACCATTGGAGAGTAATGAATTAATCAAGGATGTTAGGCAAATCATCCTCGATCGAGGTTAAAGCTTAATCCGGGGTGAAGGTCCTTTTCCTGTCTCTATCGTAGATGGATTTCATGCCCTCTACCCTGAAGTGAATCCTTTCCTCTTCTGAAACTAGCAGAGGAGGAGGTTCTGGGGTAGTAGCGTGGGCTTTCTTCTTTCCCTTAAACTTGTAAGTGGAGGTAGGAGGACGTGGGACCTTCTTGTGATGCGGCCTGAATTTCCCCTACCGAAAGACATTTTCTGTACAACGAGATTATGAATATTCAAAGGAAAGAGCAAAATCTTTTTGTATTTTAGGAATATTGAAAGAAGAAAATGCTACAAGAAGTTTATAACTAAAAAGAAATGGAATGCAAAGGAGAAGAAAAAGACACCAGGTGACTACCGACATGTGCAGGTCACATGCGAGCCACTCGTGGAGATATGCGCATCGCATGTGGCTTCACCCATGCTGGCAGAAACCTAAGTAAAAGCTGCTTCAGGGTTCAAAGGTGTGTGCATTTTGCCTCAGCCATGGTACACATGGTACATGCCTTCGCCCTTCAAAATAGTGAATTGGCACACTTAGGTGCATTTCACAGGTTGAGATCTGCGCGTCGTATGCGAAACGATAAGGAACAGTAGGAATTTTTGCATTTCTTGTTTTCATGTGTGTTACGTATGTGACACGCAGAGCAATACCTGTGCAATGCACGTGCCACCAAGGCAATAAACAAAACTTAAACAGGGCCCAAGCATACTCACCTATAACCAAGTTATCCGGGTACTCAGACTTCCCCGAAAAACTTTCAACACATTTAATACCCAAAGATTAGCTTAACCACTTTCCTTAAGAAGGACAATACCCCATCTATCATCGGGAACATCAAGCCTTCATTAAAAGCAATTAGGCACATTCAATCATACAAGAGTTTACTCTCCTCAATGAAAGTGCTATCCAAACAATTATATGAAATTAAAACAACACAAGGGTGCAGTAGTACATATACAATTTCGTTCAACACAACATTATTCAACCAAATCCTTGAGAAGATGATGATTTTCCCTTAAGAATGACGTCACCCAATCTATCATTGGGCCAAACCATGTATCAAATCAAGTGGGTTATGTAGATTTCACTCAAAAACATGAAATTCAGGGCTAAAAATTAACACAAGTTACATGCATCAACCTAAAATCAAGATCTACCAAGTTTTTCTCAAGTAAAATCAACAATATGCCCCAAAATTGCGGTCCTAAAAATCAGATCTCACCCAAAATCAACATGGAGGATTAAACTAGCATGCTTCACAAAAATTATTCCCAAAATACATAAAAACATTGATTTAACGTTAGGGAACTTACCACAAGAAAATATGAGGGAGTAAAAAGCAAAAACTTGAAGCTTTGTAGTGCCTACAATGGAGACCCAACCTCTTGACTGGAAAAGTGGTGTTGCGGTGGAGGGTATGCGGTGGTGATGGAGTGGGAGTAAAAGGGAAGAAGATTTTGGGGAGAGTTTGGAGGATTTGGGGAGTTGTGGGAGAGAATAATGGAAGATTTGGAAGATTTATGGGAGAAGAGAAGGTGTGGGTGATAGTTTATAGGAGAAAAAAAGTGCAGAAGATGCAGCTCAAAAGTTTGGGTCAGATCGGTCAATTGGTAGGTCAATAAAAAATTTCAAACATACCTGAGTGCACCACAATATGCGATTCGCATATGACAGTGTTCATTTCACACGTCACTTTGCACATGACGATTATGAAGAAAAAATTTGCCCAGCTTTCTGTTCTTTCGTGCGACAAACATGTGATGCGCAGATGGAGAGGTGCGATTCACATCTCCAATTGCACATCACTTCATAAATTTCTTTTTCCTCCCATCTTTCTGGTTGTGTGTGTGGTGCCACATGCGGCCGCATAATAGGGTGTGTGAACCACATGGCCCATCACACATGCCTTCCGAAATTTTTCTTCCACATAGTCATTTTTTCATCTCCATACATTCCTAAAATACACCAAAAACAACAAAAGGTAAAAGAAATAAAGTAAAAACACTTGGGTTGCCTCCCAAGAAGCACTTGATTTTATGTCGCGACTTGATGATAGTATCTCAACTTTCAATCATTTCCCTATATAGCATGTCAATCTAATTGGTGTGGTCCTATCCAAAGCGATGAAAGTGCTTTCTCAAAATCCACATCATATTATGTTATTGCCAAGTTGACAACATCGTAAATTCGGGCATTTCCTTCATCTTAAACTCACCAAGGGTTTCACCCAACTCGCCCTTTTTAGTAATCACGGACATAAATCTATATTAATTTTGTGGTTTAGTAGGTTGGCACACGTTAAATGTGACTTCTTTTCTCCCTACTTGAAATTTAAATTCCCCTAACTCCATATCAATAAGAGCCCCTTTTTCTGGCCAAAAGTGGTCGCCCCAATATGATGGGCAACTCAAGAGCAATATCGCAATCCAAGACCACAAAATCAGCCGGCAAGATGAACTTGTCTACCTTCACCAACACATCGAACAATATCCCCACCAGGCATTTAATTGAATGATCAGCCATTAGTAACCTCATTGGTGTAGGCTTAGGAGTACCCATGCCTAACTTTCTGAAAATCACTAGGCGTATCAAGTTGATACTCGCCCCGAGGTCACACAAGGCCTTTCTAAACATGAACACCCTAATGGTACAAGGGATGGTGAAAGCTCCCGGATCCTCCCATGTAGGAGTTATATCGCTCATCATGACAGCACTACAACTATGGGACACTTCAACTTTCCCCACATCAATCACCTATTTCTTATTTAGCAACTTCTTCGTAACCTTTGCATAACCCGATATTTCCATAAGAGCGCCAACCAAAGGAATATTTATAGAGAGATTGTTGAACATATCTACAAACTTCTTGAATTGATTATTTTCCTTTTTCCTTATTAACCTCTGAGAATATGGAGGAAGATTTGTAGGCAACCGCCTTGGCACACTTGGAGCTTCCTCCTCAATCTCAATATCAATTTGAGGAGGCAACTCCACTTCATCCTTTTCGTCTTGTGGGATATGATCATCAACAATCACATTTAGTGCACTAAGCTTCACCCCAATATCTGGACTCTCATCACTCTTTTTCTCAATCACAACTTCCTCTTCTATATTGTCGTATCGCTCCCTCATGACTTCATGGTTGGTTTCCTCACATCACTAGGCATTTTTCTACTTGAAGTCACAATTGTCATCACATGGCCATCATTTTTTGGATTCACAAGAGTGTCACTTGGAAATGTACCTTTCAAACGTGGGTTCATTTGAATAGAAAGATGGTTCATTTGAGCCTCTAAGTGCTTGATAGATGCCGAATGGGAACTAACTATTTGATGAAGAGTGGATACCTCACTTTTTAAATATTTCACCCCGCTATCCGTTGATTCAACTCTTTTCAATACTTGAGACAACATGTCCTCAATCTTAGAGTGTCCTGGGTTACTCACCGTTGGTTGGTAGGGAGACACATCAGCTTTTAGTAGAGGCACATAAGGATTAGCATATGGTTATTATAACGATCAATTTCTCTCTCACGTTCTCGCCATGGACCATCACGGTCTCTACCCTTCTCCCTATCTCTCCATTGATTTCCCTTGTCTCAGTTCCAACAATGATTCTCATCTGTCGGATGCCAAGGACTTTGGTTGGTACCTTGATATTCAGGTTGAGAACCCGCCACTAGAAAACAAAGATCCTTATCTTGTGATGCATGAGTACCAATTCCATCATGATCATTTGACCCATAAGTACCCACGGTGTTGACACTCTTGGTACCGACTCCTATCATATGTTTGGATGATAAATTGATTTGCATCATTATTTTGGCTATTGTTTCATATCTTTCCTCCTCCTTTCTCCTTATCTCACTCGTCATAATAGATGAAGTAACACCCGGTAAGACATCGACTTCTCTAGTATGCCACACCCTATTAGTTTTTTTCATCCGATCTAAGAGGCCTACAGTGAGACCATAGTTTTGGTCCATAAGTGTCCCACCCGCGATGTTATTCATCACTGATTTGTTCATAGAGTCTAGAGCTCTATAGAAGCTTTGAAAGAGAATATTGTCTGGAAACACATGGTTTGGACATAATAGAAGCTTTTTCTTGAACCTTAGCCATGCTTCATGCAATGGCTCATTCGATAGTTGTCAGAAATTTGTGATATCATACCTTAACTGTATCATCCAAGAGGGTGGGAAAAACCTCACCAAGAAGGCTTCCACTAGTCTGTTCCATGTTGTAATAGAGCCCTACGAGAGCTCCTCAAGCCATGTTGTTGCTTCCCCAATAAGAGGAAAAGGGAATAATCAGATTTTGATCGACTCTTGGGATATGTTGTTGATGTTGAAAGGCTTACATATTTCAACAATGTTTTGGATATGCCGGTTGGAGTCTTCATGAGCTAGTCCTCTAAAGAGTCCTTTCCTTTGTATCAAATGGAGCATAGTTCTCATCACATGGAACACGATATTTCCAATAGTTGGGGGTAGGATGATTGCACCTACAACACCATGGACCATGGGTTCATAATCCTCATCCATATTATCGTCGACACTCTCTTGGTCACCCGCTTAACTCAAGGGCACCTTGTTCGCAACACAAACAACAAAAAAGTAAAAGAGAACAAACACTCAACAAAAAAAACTAAACGACAATCAAATGGCAAATCAAGAACCATTCCCCGGCAACGATGTCATTTTTTGATGATGTTCAAAAGTAATCTCCCGTAAAAGGTGGTAACAATTATCGTACAAAATAATAAATAAACCCAATGGATGTTGGAGATGTATCCACAGAGAATGGATTAATGATTCGCTAATAAATTATCGAATAAAAATCATTAGAGTGAGTAAGCATTCAAGCAATTTAAAAGTAAAAGCTAGGGGAAAAGGATTGGGAATTCAACAATATCATAATTTCAGCACGAGAAAAATTGTATGATCAAGAGAAAGAAGACTAGGGGTATGCTTCCGATTGTATTCTATAATGGATTAGGGAATTGATAATCATGCAAACTTTCGATTATAGGTATGGATAGCTTGGTTCTAGCTATATGTGGTAGTCTTTTGATCCTCCAAATATATGTACCATGGCCTTTGCTCAAGCACCATAGCTTTACCATAAAACAACCAATTAGCACTTCGATAAATCACAATAATTCTAGCTTAGATTCTTAGATGGGAATTTCCTTTGCTCAAGATATCTCTAGCCTTATTCTATGGTGGAAATACCAAATCCTCACTATTAAATTCTTACCCAATTTATGAACTCCTCTTTCAAGAAAGACCAAAATTAGAAAGCTCAATCAATGTTTGCAACCATTAATTTTATAATTAAACCTTGAAGAATTCAATAGACCCATACTAAATAATCAATTATAAGCACAATTAATCAATACCCATACCCAAATTCAAACACTCATCATGCACATACCCTTAGAATATGATTTAGCTACTCATATTAAGGGAACAAGAGAATATACCAAATGGATTTTCCAAAATTCCATTCATATTAAGCTAATTATCAATTCCAAGATAAAAATATCTACAAATGGTGTTTTTTCAATGAGGAAGAAGAAGAAAGAAAGTGTACTCTCAATGCTCTTTCTTGAGGAAAGTAAAAACTAAATTCTTTTTTAGGTACACACCCCAAAAATGGTTTTAAAACCTTCCCAAATACGTCAGAAGACATTGCACAAAAATGCCCTACAAGGCTGGTGCGATCGACGTGCGATGGCATGTGCGATTGCATACTGTAGTGTGCGGCTCGCATGTCTCTTTTTCTCTAGGCAGAAAGTTCAACCGCCTATGCGACTCAAGTGCAAAGTGGGGTGCATCCGCATCTTGTGATGTGCGGCTCACACCTCTTGACCGTTCCTTCTTTTTTTCTGATCACCTTTACACTTTAACTTCTTTTTAGCTCTTTGGGTTCAATTCCATTGCTTTCTTCTCTGGATCAAGAGTACCTACATTCATGTCAAAAAAGGCAATAAATACCTCTAATTCTCATCAAAACATGCCAATAATTCATGAATAAAGGCTCAATATGTTGGTATATTACAAAATTATCACTTAGCAACACACATTCCCACAAGTTTACCCTGCCTCTTTTCAAAAATAGATGTGCACACTCAAAGCATCTCAACCTAATACTGAAGGATCTAATAATGACATTATGTTATTGACAGATGATTATGAATACACCAGTGATACACAACCTTTATGACTAGCAATTGGACAATGTCACCTTGGTTCCCTCACATATCAAAGAACGTCCCTCACACATTTATTCAAGTAAGATGAGGATGGTATAAATAAGTTCACTCACACTCACAAAGAAGTTCAAACATTTGCACATACACATACCATAGGCTTGCCCTTAATTTCTACATTTCTGTCATTGGACGGTTGGATTAGGATCACTAAAGGACTTTGTTTGCCTTGTAATGTGGGCTTGGGGACAAGTATAGTAGATTTGGATAAGTAACTCAACAATTATTGAGAACTACACTATTTCTTCCTTTTATTTCTAAGCCCTTCTCTTTCCTTCCCTTCTTTTATTTAACATAGCTCGGGTGTGGTTCTATTTTTAACTTATGACTATCTTTCTTTCTGTGGTGCAATTTTCTGAATTTTTCTTTTTTTCCCTTGTTCTCTTTTTTTTTCCTTTTAAGCTTACCGAACCTTTTTTGATTAGATCCTTCCTTTTCATACCCAACTTTCCTCTTTGTTTTTCCTAACATCAGCCACCCTTAACTTAGGAGCCTTGCCTAAGTTGAAGCTTAGTATCCAAGTAGAGCGTCTGGGTTTAAAATATGGTTTACTTAAAAGAAAATGGGATGATCGTCTGGCTAATCAAAGAGAAAGCGAAGGCTCAAAATTGGGATCAAGGGACTATATATATCATTTGGTCAGTCGATTTAGGTCTGAGTGGGCTATAACAAAGAAGGCATATGATCCTTTCCTAACTGTTTCTATTCTATGTACCTTTTGTTGATTTCTGTGACTACTTGCTTCTATTCTGTCTGTTACTACGCTTTTATCTTATATGTGACAAGTCGGCCTATGATACCTACTGGGTACCTTATGCTTCGCATTTGGTGATCACCCTACCCCCTGCATCTTTTGGTGCAGATCCTAGCGTGGGCCATCGCCATTAGATCATCGTGATTCGTGCTTGGAGATCTGTTAGGTACTACTTCAGACTGAGGGTGAGCTCTTGGAGATCGGAGCTTAGCTTTAGTTTATATTTTGCTTTATGTACTCTATTACCATTCAGAGATGTCTGTATATATTGTTTTGGATCGTTTGCACTCCATGTATGTAGTTCTGGCTCTATACTATGATACCAGGTTTTGGGGTTTGGTTTAGTTTCCGCATATGTATATATATTCCTGTTATCTATTCTTTTTATCTTGTTCCCTTACTTTTGCTTAATAAGTTGTTCTTCCGCTTATTTGTTAGATAGTGGCCCATTACTAACTGTTCTGGGCTACGGGGATTTGTTCACCTAGGTGCCATCATGACCAAGAAATCGGGTCGTGACACTATTGCACATGGAGGATTAGAAACTACCTGAGCAGTCACTCACATATGAGCCACACTTTGTCAAGGGTGATCACCCATCCCTTTTGCACCTGACTTGCATACTGCTGGACGTCACTGCCTAAAGAGAAAGGAACCATTGTTTTGCAAAACTCAATGTGCGATCGAAGGTGCCGTCACACCTCACATTGCACATGCCACGAAGGGCAATTTTGTCCAAATGTGTGTGACGTATTTGGGAAAGTTCTAAAACCCTTTTTGGGATTGGTACTAACAATATTTCATGAGTTTTCACTTTCTAAAGGAAGAGTATTAGAGTAAATTTTCTCTTTTCTTCTTTCTCATTGAAAAATACCATTTGTAAGCAATTTGGAGTTTTGAATTTGAACTTAGCTTACATAATTAATGGAATTTTGAAAAACCCAATTTGTATCTTCTCTTTTTTCTTTAATATGAGTAGCTAAATTATATTCTAGGGATGTGTGCATGATGGGTGTTTGAAATTGAGAATGGGTGTTGATTAGTTAAGCTTATAATGGATTATTGAGTATGGATCTATTGAATTATTCATGTTTTAATTATAAAATTGATGGTTGCAAACAGGTCCTCTATAGGAGAATCAAGAATGGTCATCGGCCCAGCCTGTAGTACAACAATATCAGCAGGAGCCTGTGTAAGCTCGGCAAGGATGGACCCAAGGTTTGGATATGTCACAACCTTCAACCACTCATTACGCTTATCTCTATCCAGCCAAGTTAGGCATTCACTTGTGTGATGGACTCAAGTACGGGAACAAGGGTAGTCTTAATTGCCTTTCGTACGATGGGTTTCAACTATCTAGCAAAGATATCCACCTGCTTTTCTGCTCACTCAGCCCTTAGGAAAAATGATCTAAAGCTAGCTTGAGTTAATGCATAAGTAGAGACTGAAGCTGGAGGATGGGCTACAATAGTGACTGAGGCTATGGGAGCTGAGGAAGTACCAGTCTGTATGGCTGGTACCTCAGATGAAGTGTCAGTTGTCTCACTTATAGGCATCAGAGTCTCAAATTGTTCACTCTACTATGGTAGATCTTCTATAATCATGACCCAGATGTAGAAGCCTGAGCCTTACCCTTAGTAATAGGGTTAGTCTCATCGCGAATCTTTGTATTATCCTAAGAGCTCTTATCATGCACTATATGATCTAGTCCGACTAACGTACCTGAGCCTCTCTGCATAACTCGACTACCAAACAAGGGAATGAGATTGTGGTCCTATACCTCAATTCCCTCTCTCTGATCTCATAAAAAATAACACGGGTGAGATTTACATCATACCTAAACATGAGGATCACTATTAGGATTTCCCTAATCTGGGGTGAGAGTGTTATCAGCTGTATCCAGATTTTCAACTTTAAACAAACCACAACCTACCAAAACTTAGCTGCAAGGCTCATAGACACTTTGTTTCTAGAGAGTTTAGTATTTGTCAACCATGTTGACTCCTTATATGTGAAGACCAATGCAATCCAGCCAAGTTGATTCTTTTTTTCCTTCATCCGGTAACCATACTTTGTCATATTAACCAACATCTCATACTATTGACCAAATAAGAATCTTTGGATAGTGTATTTCGAGATACCAACATTAACCACACACATGTGCACACTATATAGTGTTGGTTGCTCTTTGGCTTCTTGGAGCTTCTTCCGCATGTTGATCAGTGGCTCATTCAACAAAGTCTATAATGATCAAAGAGTTCCTGAATCTCATGCATCTTACCTAGGTCTGAGGAATGAATCTAGACCTCCTCAAATATACTCTGCTTAGCATTGCCCCATGCATTGGTTCTAATCCCCTCAAAGTATATTTCTCACATACCCTCTATTTGCCATTGAATGTCCTCTCTATATTAGGCAGATTTTCCCCTAAGCTTATGTTGCCTCTTCCTCTCAGACTCAGAGGTCTTAGCAGTAGACTCGACCTTGTTTCCCTCAGAACTCTTTGTTTTGAAGCCGCTATTTCTCTTATCTCCAAAGATAGCTTCTCCAACCCGCTCTTACTCGAAGAACTAGAAATATATGCTAGCAGTAGATTCAAGATTGTTTGTTGCTATCATGCTTGTTGACTCATATGGCAAGGCTTCACCTATGCTTGTTCCTACATCTTAGAATTTGACTCATCCTGCAAGCGAGTAACAAATTACCTAGATCTTCGCCTTGCAGGTACATTACTTGCACCTTATTTAGATTGAAATTTAGGAGGCATGGTACATCCGGTGCACACTTGTTAGTATACATAAACTATGATACAAAACACAAACAAAAGATAAAGGAAATCCTTTTTTATAGTTCACGGTCGTAAAATGGAATAATGGTTTTGAACCAAATTGTAGACTTGAAATAGTGTACACAAGTGAGCTTTCCATTTTTTAATGGTTGAGTCGATAGACCGTGAAACCAAACTATGGTCCGTACACTCAATCGTGTATCTGAGTCAGTCAAAAAAACATTCCTCTACCCAGGTTTCTATGGTTAACTTGAAGGTCCATCATTTAGAAGTACGGTCCATCTTGTTATACATAAATATAGATCTAAGAGTTAACATTCTTGAGAAAAATTAACAATTGATTCTGCAGACCGTAATCCATTTCCATGGTCCATAAAATCAATCATAATTCCTTAACAGTAAGTATTTCACAAAATTTATGTTTCAAAAGTTGATCTTTTCATCTTGCACTTAAGGTTACGACCCGTAGAAAGGTTTTCATGGGTTGTAAGTCTCAACATAGGGTGAAATGACCAAGCTTCATCACATCATTATCATTCAAGAACAACTATGATCATTGGAATTGCAAATTTGCAATCATCCCATATAACAAGCAAACAATGGGTTACTTAGACTTCACCCATGTTCTTACCAACAAAATCATTGGGAGTTTGGTGGGAAAAACAACCTCCGACTTTATTTTCGAAGAAAAATTTGGTCAAAATGCCCTCTGACTCAATGGGTATGAACATCCAAACAAACGCCACAATAATTATAGCATAATAATCACTCCAACAAGTCCTACACAACTAACTCATATGATCCCACACAATTTAGCACAAGCTCCAATTTCCAACAATCAACAATTTTGAAACCTAGGGTTCCACAGATAAACTATTTCATATATATGAACCCATAGGTACAAATCTTCAAAGACAAACTTGAAAAAGATGAAGTAGGACACTTTACCTTTTCTAAAGAAGTTTGTTGATAAAATAAGACCTAGAGTGTGTTGTGAGTGTATGCTTCCACTTCTACTGATGATGATGATCTAAAAATAGTGCAACTTTTAACCTTTATGGAGATAGAGGAATTATCGGTTATGGAAGGGAGAATGTAGAGGAGGTGATCATATGGAGTTAATGTTTGTGAGAGATTTGAATCATGTGTGAAGTGTGGAGGGAATGGAAGAGTTTTGACCTACTTTGAATTCTAATTAAATGAGTAAACAAATTAGGGAAAATCGAGTAAAAGATGAAGGAGTCAGGTTAGGTCGGGTCAGGTTAGGTCGGGTCAGTTCTAATTAATTTTTTGCACAAGATGACCATGATCCAATTTATTGTCCATGAACCCTAATTACAATTGGGTTCACGATTACCTAGTTGGAATCCACGAACCAAAGATATATGGTCCATGAAAGGGAATCAAGGACCATCTTTCATCCCATGGATCTGAGATGATTCACTCTTTTTGTGTCAGGTTTCCACATATGACTTGATAGGTCATATTTTGAAAGTATGGACCATTCTGTTACTCATGGAACTTTACCTGAATTGGCATCTTGGGATAAAAATGATAGTGGATTCCATAGACTGTCGAATGGGTTTCATGGTCCATGAAATCAACTGTAGTTTCTATCGTCCATGGTTGGTTTCCTCTCCAGTTTTCCATGGTGAAAACCATGAACCATCAAGGAATTTTATGGCCCGTCCTTCAGTCCATGGATGCACAAAATTTTCCATCCTTCAACATATTTCTTCAGCTTTTTTTTACCCCTGCAAACTTCAACAAATATCAATACTATACAAAAAATAAAAACAAAGTATAAAACATCTTAGGTTGCCTCCCAAGTAGCACTTGACTTAACGCCCTGACATGATGCAAGTACCTTGTTACACAGACTTAATCAAGATACCCCTCGGGTTGCCTCAAAAGTAGTGCCTGATTTAACTTACCATCATGACGCGGTGGTACCTTGATTACTTAGACTTCATCAAGATACACCTCATGGATAAGTTTTTCCTCTACTACTGCTCTTAAATACTTCTTAACTCATTGTCCATTTACCGTGAACCTTTTTTCATCCGGATTCTCAAGTTCAATGGCACCATATGTAAACACCTAGGTCACTTTTAATGGTACAGACCACTTGGATTTTAGCTTGCTAGGAAACAAGCAAAGTCTGGAGTTGAACAGCAAAACTAAGTCCTCAGACTTATCTAATTTTTCAGAATCTTCATTTCATGGTACAATTTCATTAACTCCTTATACCAAGCTGGACTCACATATACTCAAATTATGAACTCATACATCTCATTCAATTAATCAAGCCTCAAGTTAGAGACTCTGCTCTAATTTAAGTTTAGCTTCTTCAATGACCATAACACCTTCTTCTCAAGTTCAACCAGCAAGATAACCCATGCTAAACACCAACTGATACAGAGTCATCCTTATAGGAGTCTTGAAAGTAGTTCGATAAGCTAAAAGAGCATCTTCCAACTTTTGGTACCAATCTATTCTCTTAGTATTCACATTTTTTGCTATAATGGTCTTTATCTCCCGGTTGGAGACCTCAACTTTCTCGCTGGTCTGAGGGTGATAGGGAGTGGAAACTATGTGCTTGACCCTATACTTGGCAAACATGCACTAAAAAATTGATTGCAAAAGTGAGAACTCACATCACTGATTATAACTCGCGAAGTGCCAAACATTGAGAAGATGTTCCTTTTCAGGAATGTAGTGACACTCTTACCTTCATTGTGGGGAAGCGCTATGGATTCCAATAAGTTGGCAATTTACCAACTTATTTAGCTCTTAAGCATAAATTATTGTGTCAATCTTATACTATTTAGAAGGATTTTATGCCTTTGTTCTCCTATGTGCAGGCTTTTCTAGGATTTTAAAGATGAAAGAGGATTCGGACCTAAATATGCAATAGAAGGAAGCAAAAGCACCAACCCATAAGTTGAGAAAGGAAATGCAGCTCATTGTATGAGGCTGCATGAAAACTATGAGCCGCAAGTCCAAACATGCAGCCGCAGGTCCAAACGCAGGTGACACTGGAACTTACCTCATAACCTGCATGCCGTAAGTCCAAACCTATAACCGCAGGTTTAGTGCAAGAGCCATTGGAACTTAACCTCAGAACCTGTATGCCATAAGTCCAAACCCGCGGCCAATGTTCTGGCAGAAGTGTCTCAAAGGGAAAAATTGTCCTGAATTTCCAAGTATATTTTCGAGGCTTCAATGACGTTTTCTAGGGATTTGTGCAGATTTTCATCCATAGAATTTTCCAGATTTTAATCTAGAATTAGTAGTACATTCTTGGGAGAAGTACATAGAGTTTCTTCTTCTTCCTTGAGAAAACTCCATTATAAACATTGAAAAGCTTGGATTTGAAGTAAATTATTCATTATGAAAGGAATTGAAGCTTACCCAATTGGTATAATTTATTTTCCCAAAGTTATGAGTAGCTAATTTCTTATTTAGGGGTGTGTGAAAGATGGGTGTGTGAATTTGTGATTGGGTATTGATTATTATTGCTTAGAATTAATTATTGTGTGTGGTTATATTGAATACTTCAAGTTTTAATTACAAAATGATGGTTGCAAACAATAATTTAGATCTCTAATTTTAGTTTTGCTTCAGAAGGATTACTAAAATTCTGTAAGGATTCATTAGTAAGGATTCAGGTCTTACCCATCTAAGAGTTGAGACTAGAGATAGCTCAATCTCACTTAAGTTATTTGGTTGATCACCCACTTAGACACATATTCAATGGCTACCAAGATCTACTTTTATCCATGTGAGCTAATAAAGGGACCCATGAATTCTATCTCCCCCACATCAAATAATTCAACTTCTAGAATTGGGGTCATTGGAAGCTCATGCTTTCTAGATATACCTCCATGCCCCTTGAATAGTTCACATGATTTCACAAAGTTATAGGCATCTTGATAGATGGTGGGCTAATAGTACCCACTCTGAAGAATTTTCTGCACTATCCGGATAGCACCATACTGTCCTTCAACAGGAGAGAAATAGGATGCCTCTAAAATATCCATTATCGCTGCCTCAGGCACATATCTCTGGATCATATTATCAGCACAAATCTGATAAGTTAGTAATCTACCAAATTATTGAGGCTTTATTCATGAATTATTGTCATATTTTGATGAGATTTATAGGTACTTATTGCCTTTATTAACATAAATGCAGGTACTCTTGATCAAGTGAAGAAAGTAGAGGAATTGAACCCAAAGAGCTTAAAAACAAGTTAAAGTGTGAAGGTGATCATAAAAGGGGAAGAAACTGTCAAGAGAGGCGACTGACATGCCAACCATAGGCACCTACTTTTGCAGGTCCCATCGCACATGGAAAGCCAAAGACTGCCTAAGCAGTAACTTCTATGTGAGCCGCACAATGCGGTGGGCGATTGCACTCTCTCTCGCACCTTCATCACACCAACCACTGTACTTTACTACTTTGAAAGGATGAAACATACGAGCTGCAAACCACAGGGTGCGATCATATGTGCCATCGCACGTCAATCGCACCAGCCCCAAAGGGCATTTTTGTCTAAGTACTTGCGATATATTTGGTAAGGTTCTAAATCCCTTTTTTGGTGTGTACCTGAGATACAATTCAATTTTTACTTTCCCTAAGGAAGAGCATTGAGAGTACATTTTCTCTTTTCTTCTTCCTCATTGAAAAACACCATTTGTAAGGAATTTGAGCTTAGAATTGGAAATTAGATTAATATGAATGGAATTTTGGAAAACCCACTTGGTATATTCTCTTGTTTCCTTAATATGAGCAGCTAAATCCTATTCTAGGGGTATGTGCATGATGGGTGTTTGAATTTAGGTGTAGGTATTGATTAATTGTGCATATAATTGATTATTTAGTATGGGTCTATTGAATTCTTCATGGTTTAATTCTAAAATTGATGGTTGCAAACATTGATTGAGTTTACTAATTGTGTGCTTGCTTGAAAGAGGAGTTGATAAATTGGGTAAGAACTCAATAGTGAAGATTTGGAATGTCCACCATAGATTAAGGCTAGAAATAACTTGATTAAAGGAAATTTCCATCTAAGAATTAAATCTAGAAATAGTGTGATTCACCCAAGTACTAATTGGTTGGTTTAAGGTAAAGCTATGGTGCTAAAGAAAAGACCATGGTACATATATTTGGAAGTTTGAAAGACTACAAAATTTAGCTCGAACCAAGCTACCCATACCTTTAATCAAAAGTTCACATGATTAATTAATTCCTTAGCCCATTGTAGAACCCCATCAGAAGCATACCCCTAGGCTTCCTTCTCTTGACCATCAAATTATGTTTACGTTGTTTTTGTTTTGAAATTGTGATTCGTTAATTCACAAACCTTTTCCCCTAATTTTTACTTTGGTTTGCTTGAACAATTACTCACTATAGTGATTGTATTCAACAATTTATTGGAGATCCATAATTCCATTCTTCAAGGATATGACCACGACATCCATTGGGTTATTTATTATTTTGCATGAAGGTCGTTACCACCGCCTTCGGGAGAGTTCTTTTGAATGTCGTAAAAAATGGTGCCATTGCTGGGGAATTATTTGATTGTCATTTATTTCACTATTGTTGAGTGTTTGTTCTATTTTACATTTTTGTTGTTTGTGTTATTGCAAACAGGTTGCCCATGAGTCAAGCTGGTGACCAAGAGTGTGTCGACGGATTTATGGATATGGAAGATAGACCAGTGGTCCATGGTGTCGTGGGTGCAATCCACCTACCCGCAACCATTGGAAATTCCATGTTCCATATGATGAGCATGATGCTTCATTTGATACAAACTAAAGGGCTCTTTTGAGGGCTGGCTCATTGATATTGGGCGTGTTTATACACCTAAGTGTCATTATCTATGCACATTTAGCTTGGTTTTGAGGATAACTTGATGTGCTATTGAGGTTTATATGGTGTAATTGTGTACTTTGTGGATAACATACATGTTTATAGTGCTTAAGGTACATTTAGAACAAGTAATGAGTCAAAATGATCAATTAGAGTTTAGACGAGGAATCTAGTGTTGCTAGCTTGAGTTATGCCTATTCTAGTGTACTTTGATGAACTCTATGTTGGTATATGGTCTAATGGCTGTTATTAATTGATGTAGGAGACGATTGGAGGATCTATGGAAGCTAAATGAAGACTAAGACAAGCCTAAAGAGGTGTTGAAAGACAACTACTAACAAAGGAACACGAAGGGAGGTGGATTGCAATTTCCAGTGAGCCTCCGAGATAATGGCGTGTCAGGCTGGTTAGTCTCTGTGATAAGCAACATCATATACTGGCTGGTCTCCATGATAAGCAGCATTACACGCTGGTTGGTCTCCGTGATAAGCAGCATGTCACGGACCCTATTCCCGACGGGTGCAATTTATCCCACACTATAAATAGGACATTTAGCCTCAATTGTAAACACTTCTAGACGGTTTGGATAGCAAAAACACAAGGATGAGGCTTCCTTATGGTTCTTATTCTCTACTTTTTCTTTAATTAATTCTTTTATGAACTACATCAATCTTGTAATCTCGAATTATATTATGAGTGGCTAAACATCCTCTTTCTAGGGTTGAGGCTACAACATGATTATTTGATTATGGTTTTATAGTTGGTTTAGTTGTTTATCATGTCATGTGATTGTTCTTACATTCTTGTTTTAACTATTCTAAAGCGTCATGAACTTTAGGATAAATCCAAGTCTCAAAATGAATTGACCATAGGAGTTGAGGGATGGAATGAAGAACGTAGGGAGTGTGGATTATATTTTTTGTTGTTAGTTAGCAATTGTAAAGAATGATTTGTGGATAGGATAGAAATATACCTAAACGCCCCACTTGGCTAGTAAAATGGGAAGATAGTTGAATGCATCTGAATTAAAGACTCACATCCCCGCTCAACAATGTAATTGTGAGATTAATTTGGGTAGATGACTTAGAGGATGATCATTCTTGGGTTATAATATCAACCCCGTAGATCAACAATCATGATAAACACAAACACCGGCTATAAACCATGGTTATGCATGAATATGTAGTGAACGCCTCAACCCTAGATATCTCCATATATTGTTTACAATCCTAATTTCATATCGTCATTATTTCTAGTATTTAGTTACAAAAACAAAGCTCAAACTCTTGGTTACGAATCTTACTTGTTTAATTTTAAAAGTAATACTTAGGTTGGATCATTTGCTAAGAACCAAGTCCCTATGGGCTCGATATTCGGCTCGCAAGAGCCACTTTATTACTTGCAAGACCACGCACACTTGCATGTGCCCTTGGGACGCAACAAGTTTTTGGAACCGTTGTTGCGGACTTGAAAATTAGCAACCTTCTAATTTTTGGTTTTTACTATTTTGTTTGAGTAGTGCTAATAACTTAGTCTTAGCTACTGAATTTGTAGGTACAGGTTTTCATCTCGAGCAAGCTGGAAAAGGATAAGGAACTGGTTGGCCCACATCATGAACCCGAGCACCACTTCCTGAGACTATTCCTATAGTCATGGCGGAGGAACAACCACCAGCTAGCAGGACCGTGCACGAAGTTGCAATCCCACTCGCAACTATCGTAACCTCCTGCATTCAAAAGCCAGCCGCAGGAGGCCGATTTGAGCTGAAATAGAATATGGTGCAATTATTGCACACAAGTAGGCAATTTACAGGGTTGTCACATGAGGAACCACAAGTTCACCTCGAAAACTTTCTGGAGATTAGTGACATGTTCATTCCTGGAGAAGTATCCACAGACTACATGAGACTCACACTATTCCCATTCTCACTATTGGGCAAAGCAAAGAAATGGTTGAAGGTAGAACCTTTAAGTTTAATCACAACTTGGGATGATTTGGCAAAGAAGTTCCTTATTTGATTCTTCCCATCAGGCAAAACTGCGAAGTTAAGGAGTGAAATCTTGAGTTTTAAGCAAAAGCCAAATGAGAATCTCTATCATGCAAGGGAGAGATTTGAGTCTCTTCTCAGAGATTGCCCACACCACCAACAGACTAATAAGGTATTAGCTCACACCTTTGTTGAAAGCCTTAACCCCAATACAAAGATTTATCTAGATTCAGCGGCAGGTGGTCAAGCTTTGGAGAAGACCTATGTTGAGTTGTATAATCTCCTCAATCGCATTGCACAAGGCAATCCAGAGTGGAATGGTGACATGTCCAGAAGTATGGTGAAGAATCCTGCAGGTATGATTGAGGTAGATAGTGTCATAGAATTAGCGGCACAGTTGGCCAGTTTTCTGGCTCAGATGATGGTTCAGTTCAACAAGTTGAGTGTGGCTCAACCTCATGCTCAGGTAAATGCATTGAAGCAGGCTCAAACTTAGTGTGAAACTGGTGGTATTAGTGTTCATTCAGCAGAATTGTGTGATGCATACCCGAAAATTGTTAATTTTGTGGGCAATGAACAAAAAAGTAATCAAAACTATCGTAAGGCCTACAATCACAACTGGCAGACTCAGCCCAACAACTCTTGGGGAAATAATCAGGCCCAAGATCAGCAGTTTCAACAACATCAAGGTATACAAAACAACACTCAGTCCAGCAATATTGAGGAAATATTGAAGAAGATCATGGCTAATCAAGCACAAATGGCTGTTGACATAAAAAATCAGCAGTTAGCCACAAAGACATTAGAAGTTCAGTTGGGTCAGCTAGCTTAGGTACAAAACACAAGACCTCAAGGGGGTTTGCCTAGTGATATAGAAAAGCAAAAGCAAGTGATGGCAATTACCTTGAGGAGTGGGAGAGATTTGATTGACGCACCTCCAGAGAAAAATCATGAGGTGCAAGAAGAGTTAATCACTTCCAAGCAGATAGAGAAAAAGGCAGAGTGCAAAGATGCTG
This sequence comes from Jaltomata sinuosa, assembly GCA_003996215.1. NCBI lineage: Eukaryota > Viridiplantae > Streptophyta > Magnoliopsida > Solanales > Solanaceae > Jaltomata > Jaltomata sinuosa. Next base: position 44,714 of record QJPP01002158.1, on the reverse strand, counting down.
ACAAAGAGGGGAAGTTTGAGTACCCTAAGGGAAATCCAGTTCAGTAGCCTCAAAATAGACCACCACCACCCTTCCCTCAAAAGCTTAAGAAAGAAAAAAAAGATGCTTATTTTAAGAAGTTCTTTGACACATTCAGAGAACTTTCCAATAACCTTCCTCTTATAGATGTTTTAAAGGGAATGCCAAAGTATGCTAAGTACTTCAAGGACGTGGTGACAAATAAAAAGAGACTTGGTGACATTGAGACTGTATCACTTACCGAAGTGCAGTTCTGTGGTCATGAGCAAGATGCCAAAAAAGCTCAAGGACCCTGGGAGTTTCACCCTCCCCATACAAATTGGTGAAAGTGATATTGTCCAGGCTTTGAGTGATATGGGGGGAAACATCAACTTGATGCCTTTTTCAGTGTTTAATACTCTTAGGTTAGGAAATCGAAGGCCCTCCCCATTTGTGCTACAGGTGGCAGACAGAACTAGAGAGGTCCATGAAGGAATCATAGAGGATGTTCTCATCAAGGTTGGTAAGTTCATTATTCCTGCTGACTTTATTGTTCTTGAGTATGATATAGATGACAGGGTACCAATCATATTAGGACGTCCATTCTTTGCTACTGGTGGAGCATTGATTGATGTAAGAGAGGGCATGCTCAATATGAGATTGGATGATAAAGAGGTGGTCTTCAGAGTGTACAAAGAACTCAACACACCCTCATACTACAAAGATCTATGCATGATCACAATGATGGAAGTGGATGAGTGTGGGGTGGAGAAGAGAATACCTCTAATTACCTCTTCAGACTCTCTCATGGAGCTGCCCAAATTTCCAAAAGATCCTAAATCTGAAGAACCTGAATAAAATACTGAAAAGGTAGGTGTGAGAAAGGCCCCAGACCTCGAGTGTGAGCACAAGAGAGGTCAAAAAAGAAGGAAAAGATGGGCCCCAAGAGGAAGAGGATGAGAGAATGGGAATGAAAGTTGTGATGTGAGTCATGCCGCGACATTAAATCAGGCGCTACTTGAGAGGCAACCCAAGTAAAGGTAGTATTTTTATTCTTTTTAGTTTTTCTTTTGTATCACTTTTGGTTTTGTTTTTGTGTTGTGTGAATAGGTTGAAGAGAAGTTTGAGTACCTGAGATCTTAGCTAAGTAGCATGGAAAACACTAAGTGTGGTGTCCTCCAGATCCCTTAGACGAACTTGATGCTACTAGCTAGGTATAGAGGCCTCAGGAAGTATTTCTATCCTTATTTTTAATTTCTATTTTGGGGACAAAGTATGGTTTTAAATGTGGGATGGGAATCTTCTGATTTGTTTAGGGTAGAGTGCACTATAGGATTTCTATTTTTATTTATTTGCAAGTTTTTTATTAAATTGAAAAAAATTACAAAAAGATTTTGCCTGTGCTTGTTTATAGTTCTTGTGCTTGGTCTATTTAGTAGAAGCACACTTCACCCCTCGGTTTTTCTTTTCGATTCTTTTCTGAGGGGGAGCCCTTTGAACCCAATATCCTTTTTTATTTTTAGTAGTAAATTTAAAATTTTTTGTCTTTAGGAATAAATAGAGATGCTCTTGCTAGGATCTACACATGATTACTTATTGCAAGTTGGTGTTTAATTCTATGGCATGATTTGAAAATTTGAATGACTAATGTGATACTAGATTGGAAAGCATGGATGGTACTATCTTGGATGACACTTATCCTTCAAGGCCTTTCACACGTAGTCAAGCTAAAGAGCTCCAAGACCTTCAAGCAATGTTCATGAAAAGGGAAGCATTGGAGAAGCTTGAAGAATCCCAAAGGAAAGCATACAATGTGTGGGTGGTCCATTAAAGTGAGGTGGAAGGGGAATTCAAGAATTCCCAAAAGAAGGCAACCAAACAAGGCCCTTACTTCATTAAGGGCAAAATTGTAATAGCTAGTGTCTTCTTATTCCCTAGTATAAGTAGTAGCTTTTCTTCATTTTGGAAGACTAGTTTTTGCATATTGAAGATTGATACTCTAAAACTTGTAGTTGCTAGTGTAAGGCTTAGTGTAATTCCCTTAAGGAATTAGTGAGTGATTAGGGTGACTCTCTTGATTGTTAGTTTAACTTCTTTACTTAATTAATCGAAGGTCTCCCACTTGTGGATTTCATTTAGGTTTCCTTGATTAGTTGAGTTGAATTAGTATCTAGTTGTTGGAATCAATTGGGAGGTGAGGGTTTTAGCCCCTTGTTGCCCATAATTTCAATTCCTAGTTATTAATTCTCATATCTTTTCCTTCGTTTCTTCTTGTTTGTTGTATTTCCGTTATCATTTGGTATCAGAGCTTGGTTTAGGTTTGTTTCCACAAATCTAAGTCTTGGGAATTTGATATCTTCAAAATCCAAAAAAAAAAAAAAAAAACCGAAAATTTTCTTGTTTGATTTCTTGTTTTTGACACTAGATTCTTGTTCCCTAGTGTTTTTTGAGTCTAGATTTCAAATTTCATGCGATTTGGAGTTGTAGAAGTGAAGTTGCATTAAAGGGTTTTGAGCTTTTGAAGCTTTACAAACTTTGAAAGTGGGTCTATTGATTGAGGAGGAATTGGAGCTTAAAAACCATTGGGGTTTGTTCCTTACGTTAAGGGGAAGCTAATCCTAAAATTTGAGCCAATTCCGAGCTCATTTGAAGGTGTTGGTGTTTAGTGTGTGTTCTTGGTGTTCTAGGTGTTTTTGATATTCATCAAGAACATCTTGAAGAAGAAGAAGCCAAAAGGTACATTTGATCCAATTTTTTTCAAGTCAAAGTGGTCAAAGATGTTTGTTGGGTCCACAAGTGGAATTTAAAAAAAAAAAAAAAAAAAAAAAAAATTCCACGTGGACTGCCACGTCAGCAGCGCGTGTTGCCCAATTTCAGAGAGCAAAAATCTGCAGGTTCTATACTTAGTTTTTTTTAGGGGTCTCAAATTTTGGAACCCCAAAATTTTTCTAAGTGTTGGAACTTTTAAGACCCCAAAATTTTCTAAGTGTTGGAACTTCAAACTTCTTCTTCTACACTCATTTTTCTTTGATTACTTAACTATTTAACATCTAATTAACATCTTTAATTACTTGTTAACTAGTTTTTAAACATCAAATCATCTCTTTGATTCTCCAAATTAAGCAACAACAAGTAGTTTCTCCTACTTTTGTTACTTAATTCTTGAGTCCGAATTCTTTCATGCTTCTTCCTTCTTCTTTTCTTGTCTTGTTTTCGTTGATTAATTCCTTGATTCAAGTCCGTTAGAGTCTTTCAAGTCGTCCTTCTTTCAAGAGTCACAAGAATCCACTCCTCCACAAAGGATAGGTGACCTTGAGTTGATTGAGCGGAGCTAGTTCACTATCAATTTTGAGACAACGCCACAGGAGGTGAGTTGAGAGTTACATACGAGGTACGTGAGCCTTTTACTACTAACCTTGCTTGTTGAGTTTTGTAGGTGCCATGTCCCACCACGGTGCAAGTCCAGTTGGGGAGAGCTCGGAGAACCTCATGGAGGTTCTTGCACACCTCTCCAAACAAATGGCGGAAATGAATGGGAAGTTAGGAGGTATGGAGGAAAGGTTGGTACGGGTGGAAAATGAGAATAGAGGGAAGACACTCCAAGTCAAAAATGAGGAGGCAAGGCGAGCATCGGTGCAATCCACCACCATTACTCCGGGGCAAGCTCACCAACTATGTTACCCTCCACAAAATCGAACCCGAAACTTCCAACAACCCACCTTCCAAACAAACAACCCTCCAAACTACCCAAGGCAACCAACACCACATCCACATCCACATCCACAACCCTATCGCCCTCCACAAGAGAACCGTCCTTTTGTGGCAAACCAAGTTTTATACCAAACTCCACTCCGAAATCCATCAAATGCATCCTTACATGATTCCTACCTATCACCTCCACGAAACACCACACAAACACCCTATCCAAACCACCAATTTCAAAATCCTCTCTATGACGACATGAATGAAGTTCACAATAATGATGAGTTTTGGGAGCATGGGGGTAGAGATGGCTATGAAGGGCCAAGGGAAGGGGTCCAGCCTCGGGACTTAGGGTGGGACCAAGGAATAGGAGGTCAACGCTATGGGAATAGAGGAGATAGGATGGGGAATAGAGGAGCTAGGTATGGAGAACGGAATGATCAAGATAGGGGATTGAACACGATCAAGGTTACACTTCCAAAGTTCAAGGGAAGTAGTGACCCGGATGAATTTCTTGAATGGAAACTACAAAGTGAACGGATTTTCCTTACTAATAACATCTCGGAATCATTGAAGGCGAAGTATGCCCTCACTCAATTCGAGGGATATGCTTCCACATGGTGGGAATCCAAGAGGAGGGAACGAGAGAGTCGTCATCTCTATGAGTTGCCCACTTGGCAAGAGTTGGTTGGTCTAATGGAGTATAGGTATTTGACTCCGGATTACTACCAAGAAGCTCTCAAGAAGGTGTACATGCTTAGGCAAGGTACCAAGAGTGTTGAAGAATACTATGATGAATTTGAGAACTTGAGAATGAAGTCCAAGCTTGAGGAGCATATGCAATATACGGTGATACGATTCATGGCAAACTTGAGGCCCGATATCTTGAAGCCTTTGAGACTTAAACACTATGAGAATCTTGAAGCGGCTTTCCATGATGCCTCTAAGGTCGAAATGGATTTGAAAGATGAGAAGACATACAAGGCCAATAATTTTTCAACTTCCTCATGGAGTAAAAACAATGATAAGTGGAAGACCCCAACTCCTCGAGAATCATCTAAAGGTAGTGGTCAAGACACTCATGTCAAGGTTGATTACAAAGCCAAAGGGAATGACAAGCAGAAAGGAGGTAACTTTGAAAAACCCAACTTTCCTCGACCCTCTACCATCCAATGCTTTCGATGTCAAGGGAGGGGACATATTGCTAGTGAGTGTCCTAATAGAAGGACAATTGTTGCTTTTCTTGATGGGTATAAAACCGATGAGGAAGATGAGCATAATGAAAGAAGTGAGGGAGAGGGGGATAAAGGTGAAGGGGAGAGAGTAGCTTCGGGGGATGAGGAAGAAAGGTTGGATGAGAGGGTAAATTTTGCTTGCTTCATGGAAAGGGGGCAACCCCTACTTGATGATAATGAAGAGTTGAAGGTAAATACCAACCTTTCATGTGTTGTGAGGAGAATTATGGGAGCCCTTGCCAAAGAAGAACTTGACCAAAGGGAGAATCTGTTTCATGCTAGGTGCAAGATCCAAGATAAGGTGTGTTCTTTGATTATTGATAGTGGGAGTTGCACTAATGTGGTGAGTAGTTCTTTGGTGGAGCGTATGCAATTCCAACAAGAAGGCATTCCAACCCATACAAGCTACAATGGCTCAATGAGAGTGGAGAGATGAAGGTCCTCAAACAAGCAAGTATTCGATTTAGTGTGGGCAAGTACAATGAGGAGTTGATTTGTGATGTGGTACCCATGTTGGCTTGTCATGTATTATTGGGGAGGCCTTGGCAATTTGATAGAGATGTTGTGCACTATGGAAGGACCAACAAGTATGCTTTTGTGATTGATGGTAAGAAATATGTACTTGCACCTCTCACCCCATACCAAGTGAGTGAGGACTATCGGGCTATGAAGGAGCTTCGGGAGAGAATAAGGGTGGAAGAAGCGAAGAGTGAAGGTGAAAGTTCCACCATTGTTCCAAAAGAGGGAAGTGACTTGGCTAAAAATAAGAAGAACATGTGTATGATAGCCAAGCCAAACAATTGTCTAAAGGGTGTGGATGAGGAACGCTTTTTAGTGTGCCTTGTCAACACCAATCTTTTATTGCATGCTAACCAAGATACTAGCATTTTGCCTAGTATTGTTTCTTCTCTTTTACAGGACTATGATGAACTATTTCCGGATGAGATGCCCGCGGGACTACCACCCTTGAGGGGAATTGAGCACCAAATTGACTTTGTGCCGGGGTCACAAATTCCCAACCGACCAGCCTATAGGTGTAATCCGGAAGAGACCAAGGAGCTACAAAGGCAAGTGGAAGAACTCCTTGAAAAGGGATTGATCAAAGAAAGCCTAAGCCCGTGTGCCGTACCGGTTATCCTTGTTCCCAAAAAGGATGGTACTTGGAGAATGTGCATTGATTGTAGAGCCGTGAATAAGATTACAATCAAGTATAGGTATCCAATTCCAAGACTTGATGACATGTTGGATGAGCTTTGTGGATCAAGTGTGTTCTCAAAGGTTGATCTTAGGAGTGGGTACCATCAAATTCGAATGAAACCGGGTGATGAATGGAAGACGGCTTTCAAAACAAAATTTGGGTTATATGAATGGCTTGTGATGCCGTTTGGTTTGACTAATGCTCTAATAACGGGAATACAACAAACAAGAAGAAACGAAAGAAAAGATATGAGAATTAATAACTAGGAATTGAAATTATGGGCAACAAGGGGCTAAAACCCTCACCTCCCAATTGATTCCAACAACTAGATACTAATTCAACTCAACTAATCAAGGAAACCTAAATGAAATCCACAAGTGGGAGACCTTCGATTAATTAAGTAAAGAAGTTAAACTAACAATCAAGAGAGTCACCCTAATCACTCACTAATTCCTTAAGGGAATTACACTAAGCCTTACACTAGCAACTACAAGTTTAGAGTATCAATCTTCAATATGCAAAAACTAGTCTTCCAAAATGAAGAAAAGCTACTACTTATACTAGGGAATAAGAAGACACTAGCTATTACAGTTTTGCCCTTAATGAAGTAAGGGCCTTGTTTGGTTGCCTTCTTTTGGGAATTCTTGAATTCCTCCTTCCACCTCACTTTAATGGACCACCCTCACTGTAACATCCCGTATTCCGCATATACTAGTCCTATTCATATATCACTTGATATAGCCTTGTCATATAGGTGAGGGACCGAGTTTATTATATGAGCAATGATAGTTTAATGTGTATTGGGAGGTGCTGTAATGCCCCATTCAGTTCAGCACGTAAACGGCCAAGTTAACCTCGACAAAAGTATTTAAACTCGAGATGGTAAGGTTGTATTTGAGTAAATATTTAGGGTGAAGTGTTAAGTTAAAGCAAAAGGGATTAGAAATTAGAAAATAGAATAAAATAAGTGAGCTGCTTGCTTGACTTAACTAAGCTAGTAGGTGACAAGTAGGTGCATCACCTACTTTGACTTATTGACCAGCCTAAAGAACTAGGTAGGTGCATCACCTACTAAGACTATTTTGACTAGCTTAGAGGGCCAAGTACACCCATCACCCACTTGAATAAATTCTGGCCCAAAGAAGTGAAAGAAAGGGAATGAATTGGCAGCCAAGGCCCAATAAGGTTAAGTCCAACAAAGCCCATGTAAAATGGCCAAGTAGGTGTATCACCTTCTTGACATTTTGTGGCTCAAAATGAGCAAGGAAAGTCGGCCAAAGCAGCCCCCCTTTAAAGGGGTTAAGACCAGCTCATTTCACTCATTTTAACTTGAAAAAAAAACAGATTTTAGAAGTTCTTTCTTTCTCTCTCTCTTAGCTTCACATAGCAGCCATAAAATACCATTAGGGTTCTTAAGTATTCTCCCTCTTTTCAAGCTAAGTTGAAGGGGAGTTCAAGCTCTTGAAGAAGTACAAGTTAGAAGGACAGATTTTCAGAATTTAAGGTAAAGTTACTGCCCATTTTTACCCCTTTTTATATGCAAGTTTGATGGAGAATTCTGTATGTGTTTGTGTCAAGAACCATGGGGTAGTGATTGGAATCCTTGAGTTAAAATACTTTCTTATTATGTTTAAGGATGTTTGGGATTGTTTTAGGAGCGGTTTTATGTGTATATATTTGGGACAGCTTGGTTGAACTTGTAAAAGGGTGTGTGAATTGTATTGAAGTATGGAAGGAGGGTGTGGTAATACACCACTTAATTGGGTGTTATGTTAACTTGCTGCCTGCACACCTTTGTATGTTATTTGGTATATGTTGTGAAGTCGGAAGAGTTTCAAGGGACCTTATGAGAAGGTCGTACAGTATGTAGATATGTTTAGAAGAGAAGAGGTGAAAGGAACACTCTTGGTTTGATCAATTACGAGCTTACTGCCTAGTTACTGATTTAGTGGGATCAAGTAGCCCAAATTAGTTAACTAGCTACTAATACTAGTTTTGCCACGTATTTCATTGTAGATAAATAATCTGAAAGAGGGATTGGTTCACCTACTAAGGGGTTGTAGGTTCCATCATGATTGAGGAATCGGGTCATGATAACTTGGTATCAGAGCCCTAGGTTCACCGGTATCATCAGTATAGGAACCAATGTCTAGTAGAGACCTGCGAATTTGGGTGGAGACGTTCGTACTCAATCTTCGGGAGGCTATAGTGATATCTTAGGAAAAATGGACTTTTCTTGCTTCTATCTCATGCGTAGTATCCTTGAAAGTTTCTGGAAATCTCACTAATGCTGGTTTACTCTTCCGTAGATGGATCATATGGGGTCTTTGGCTTCTGGCAGAAGAGAGCCTCCTACCCCTGCGCCTTCGACTCCAGTTAGGGGCTGGGGTAGTTGCAAGGGTAGGGATAGAGGTCATCCCAGAGCAGCAGCACCAGCTAGAGCTGCTAGAGTTGAGATAGAGACCAAGCTTGACTATGAGCCAGAGTTTATTCCTGAGCCACAACATGTGGACTCGGGGGCAGCCCAGGCTCCTCCAGTTCTAGCACTAATTTCTGTGCCATCTTCAGTCCCAGCTCAATTTTCGGATATTCGGGGTTTACTTGTTCAGCTTTTGGGTATGATTTGGGAGAGACCTTATGAGGTAGCACAAACATCAGCTCAGGGGGCAACCCTGGGTGTATCAAGTTCAGGAGCACAACCTGCTACTGTGGATCCTCATGTCGAGGTTATTCTGGTTCCCTCAGTTGCACATCCTCTTGCTCCCCTCCCAGTTATGACAGAGACAGAGCAGAAAACGTAGGGTAGATTCTTGAGATTAGAACCTCTGCGGTGTGCTGGAACTTCTGGACATGACCCACATGATTTTATTACTACCTGTAAGGAGATGTTGCATCATTTGGGGTTATTGGAGACTCATGGGGTTGGCTATACTACATATCAGCCGGAGTGCCCAGCAAAGTTATGGTGGAGGGCCCAGGTTGCTTGCAGACCATTGTTGTCACCTCCTTTCGCTTGGTCCTAGTTTTATGAGGCCTTTATAGCCAAGTTCTTACCCTAGAGAGACCGAGAGTGTCAGAGATAGGAGTTCACTAGACTTGTTCAGGATACTATGACTGTCTCAGAGTACGAGACACATTTCCATCAGCTTGCTCCAATTGGGGCCATGATTATGCCTACTGAGTCTGACAGGGTCCATAGATTTGTTTGGGAGCTACGAAGAGAGTTTAGAGAGCCTGCAGAGATATTGGTTGCTAGTGGTCGATCATTCCAGGTTATTGCGGACTATGCCCGTACTGTAGAGGATTTGCGTCATCATGAAACTAGGGCCAGAGATAAGAGGCCTCAGCATCAAGGTGGCTACAATGGTTCCAAACATGGTTGTAGAGGTTCAGGCCAGTGGGGACGGGGTTATCAGCCACAACAGTACCAGGGTCAGTCCAACCGACTAGTTCAGGCATTACTTCAGACTTTCGGTGCCACTTAGTTTGAGCAGGGTAAGAGTATCCATCCGGGCTACAATGGTTAGTCTTAGAAGGGTGCAGCTTCTGGAGCATCAGGCTGTGGTGGCCATATGGGTTCTGGTGGTTCATCTCGACCGAGTAGGTCATTAGGGGCTTGTTTCACCTGTAGTATTGTTGGTGATTTTGCTAGAGATTGCCCCTAGCAGGGTACAGTTTTGCCAGCCACTCCACCGACTTAGCCTATTCGTTCAGTTCAGCCACCGGCTCGTGGAGGTGGTGGTCAGGGTAGAGGTGGTGCTCCACGTGGAAGAGTAGGTAGTAGGGATAGCGGTCGGGAAGGTGGAGGTCATCGTTAATTTTATGCAGTCCTTGGGAGACGGAGGCAGAGGCCTCGGATGTTGTGATTACATGTACGATTTCTATGTGCCATCAGTATGCTATTGCTTTATTTGATACTGGATCTACATGTTCTTATGTATTTGCCAACTTTATACCTTGTTTGGGGTTGGCTAGTGAGCCGTTATCTGTGCCTATTTCTGTTTCGACCCCAGCATGAGATTCTTTAGTAGTGGATCAGATTGTGAGATTTTGACTGATATTTATTGGTGATTTGGAGACTTGGGGTGATATTATGATCCTTGATCTGTTAGATTTTGATGTGATACTGGGCATGACTAGTTATCCCCTCACCGCATGATTTGGATTGTTATGCCAAGACTATTACATAGCCGTGCCCGGTGTATTCCGAGTTGTGTGGCAGGGTTCTATCAACCGTGCACCATATGGGATCATTTTTTATCTTCAATCTAGGAAGTTGATTTCTTGTGGGTGTTTAGCTTATCTAGCATATGTATGAGATGCTAGTGCTGACCCTTCGTCTCTTGAGTCGCTCCTTGTGGTCAGAGACTTCCTAGATGTGTTTCCTACCGACCTTCCAGGCCTTCCACCTGAGAGAGATATTGACTTCGCCATTGAGTTAGAGCTGGGAACTAGGCCCATCTCTATTTCTCCTTACCGTATGGCTCCTGCTGAGTTGAGGTAGCTTAAGGAGAAGCTCTAGGATTTGTTAGCTAAGGGGTTTATTAGACTGAGTATGTCTCCTTGGGGTTCTCCTTTTCTCTTCATAAAGAAGAAGGATGGGTCGATGCAGATGTGTATTGATTATCAATAGCTGAATAAGGTGAGAGTGAAGAATAGGTATCCGATGCCGAGGATTGATGACTTGTTTGATCAGCTTCAGGGTTTAGCCATGTTTTCGAAGATTGATTTGAGGTTCGGCTACCATCAGTTGAGGATTAGGGCGGAGGACATCTCTAAGACAACATTCAGGACACGTTATGGCCATTATGAGTTCCTAGTGATGTCTTTTGGATTGACTAATGCCCCCGTGGCTTTAATGGACTTGATGCACAAGGTGCTTAGACCGTACTTGTATATGTTCGTGATAGTCTTCATTGATGACATTCTGATATAATCGAGGAGTAGAGATGAGCATGAGTAGCACTTGAGGGCTGTACTTCAGACTTTGAGAGATCATCGGGTTTATGCAATGTTCTCAAAGTGTGAGTTTTGGCTTGAGTCGGTTGCATTCCTATGCCACGGGGTGTCTAAGGATGGGATTAGAGTTGATTCGGGTAAGATTTCGGTGGTTTGTGATTGGCCTAGACCTATTACTCCTATCAAGGTTTGCAGCTTTATTGGGTTAGCCGGGTACTACAGACGGTTCATTGAGGGATTTTCTTCTATAGCAGCGCCCTTGACTATGCTGATTAGGAAGGATGTTCCATTTCACTGGTCGGATCAGTGGGAGGACAGATTCAAGAGGCTTAAGGCCTTGTTGACTTCAGCCCCTGTATTGACTTTGCCGGTCGAGGGTCAGAGTTTCTTCGGGTATTGTGATGCATCAGGGGTTAGTCTTGGTTGTGTTGATGCAGCAGGGTCAAGTGATAGCTTATGCATCGAGGCAGCTAAAGGTTTACGAGCGCAACTACCCCACTCATGACTTAGAGTTGGCAGTGGTAGTCTTCACGCTCAAGATCCGGAGGCACTACTTATATGGAGTTCATTGTGAGATATTCATCGATCACCATAGTCTTTAGTATATTACGAGTTAGTGAGAGCTGAACTCGAGGCAGAGGAGATGGATTGAGCTACTGAAGGAATATGATTTCACTATTCTATACCATCCAGGTGAGGCAAATATGGTAGTGGATGCCTTGAGTCGGAAGGCGATGAGTATGGGAAGCCTAGCTTCACTTTCAATTTTTGAGCGACCATTGGCCCTGCACATCCAGTCCTTGGCTAACCGTTTGGTTAGGCTCAACTTGTCGGATCCTAGCATAATTCTTGCCAGTATTGAGGTTCGCTCTACTCTAGCTGATCAGATTCAGAGCCAACAGTTTGAGGATTAGAGTTTGTGTGACCTTCGTGATCAGGTAGTTCAGGGTGAGGCCAGCTGGGCTACTTTGGGTTCTGATGGTATTCTGAGGTTTGGTGGTTGACTTTGTGTTTCGAGGGTTGGAGATTTGACTCATTTGATACTTCATGAGGCACATTGTTCTAGATACTCCATTCATCCTGGCACAATAATGATGAATAGATATTTGAGACAGTTTTACTGGTGGAGCGGTATGAAGCGGGACCTAGGAAAGTTTATATCTTGGTGTTTGAACTGTCAGCAGGTTAAGTTTGAGCACATGAGGCCTAGTGGTTTGATGCAATGACATCCCATTCCTGAGTGGAAGTGGGAAGGGATTACTATGGATTTCAAGGTTGGGTTGCCTCATACTATTCGGGGTTTTGATTCCATTTGGGTGATTATGGATTGGCTGACTAAGTTAGCCCACTTCTTGACGGTCAGACTTCCTACAATGCTGAGAGGTTAGCTCAGATTTACATTCATAAGGTTGTTCGGTTGCATGGGGTCCCAGCTTCTATCATTTTAGACCATGGCACTCAGTTCACATCTCAGTTCTGGATAGCTATACAAAGGGATTTGGGTACAGAGGTTCAGCTTAGCACTGCTTTCTACCCTCAGATTGAGAGCCAGTCCGAGAAGAATAATTAGGTCCTGGAGGACATTTTTTGGGCCTGTGTTATTAACTTTAGAGGTTCATGGGTATCAGTTTGTGCATTTGGTTGAGTTTTCTTATAATAATAGTTTTCATTCGAGCATCGACATGACACCTTTCAAGGCTTTGTATGTAGGCATTGCAGAACACCGATTGACTGGTTTGATGGTTTAGAGTCCAGGCTGCAGAGTACAGATTTTCTTAGAGATTTCTTAGACCGAGTCCATTTGATTCAGGATAGACTAAGGGCAGCCAGAGTAAGTAGAAGAGCTATGCTGACCGTAGACTTCATGCTTGGAGTTTAGTATTGGTGACTTGGTATTCCTTCGAGTATTGCCTGTGAAGGGAGTGATGAGGTTTTGTCGGTGGGGCAAGCCTAGCCCCAAGTTCATTGGGCCATTTGAGGTTCTCCAGAGGATTGGTAGTGTTGCCTACATATTAGCCTTGCCTCCGATGTTTTCAGTTGTACATCCCATTTTTATGTCTTTATGTTGCGCCGGTATATTTCAAATGAGTCTCATGTGTTGCATTAGGATTCGATTCAGTTAAATGAGAGTTTATCCTTTATTGAGGAGCCGATTGCTATTCTGGCCAGAGATATTAGGAGATTAAGATCTAGGGAGATTTCGATTGTGAAAGTTCAGTGGAGGCATCATCCGATCGAGGAGGCTACATGGGAGACCGAGAGTGAGTTGCGTGCTCAGTACCCACAGTTGTTCGAGCCTTTAGGTACTCCCTTCTTCTTGACTTTTAAGGATGAAAGTCTTTTTAGTAGTAGATGTTGTGATGACCCTTTCGGTCATCTTTGCGGTTGCGCTTTCTTTGTACTTTTAAAGCTTTCCTGTAGCGGCCCCAAGTCATTTATTATTTGTTTGGATTGGTAGTTTGGTGCCCTGGTCGCTCGTTTGGTTGTTTTGGCCGGTTGCCTATTTTGGAGCCTTAACTTAGAATATCATTGACTTTAGTCAACATTCCTAGCAAACGTACTTGGAAATGAATTTTAACAATTCCATTAGCTCCAGAGCGTGGAGTTTGGTATAGAAGGACCCTGGGTCAGGCTCTGGGAGCTTTTGGTTTTGTTTTGTCTTGTTTTTTGTGTTTTAGCCAAGTTGAACTTGAAAGTTTGACGTTGGTCAACATTTGGAGAAGACAGCCTCGGATGGAAATTCTGACAGCACTGTTAGCTCTAGAATATTGACTTTGGGCTAGGGGGACCTTTGGTTTGGGTCCCGAGGCTTCTAGACTCGTTTTAGGCCTTGGTGTTCCATTTTGGAAAGATTCTAGGCCTGATAAATCCCTTGTCTAAAAGTTCTTTCAACTGCTCCTTCAATTTTTTAAGCTCTCCTGGAGCCATTCTATAAGGAGGAATTGATATAGGCTGCATATCTACGAGAAGGTCTATCCCAAAATCAATCTCCCGCTCGGGAGGGACTCGGGGTAGATCCTCAGGAAAGACTTCAGGAAACTCTTTTACTACAAGAACTAACTTGAGTGATGGGATTTCAGATTCATAATCCATAAACTGAACTATATGATAGACATACCCCTTAGAAATCATTTTATTAGCCTTAAGATAAGATATGAAATAACCCTTAGAGGGTGGAGGAATACCCTACAACTCTAAGATAGGCTCATTAGGAAACTTAAAGTTGACTATTCTGGTTCGACAATCAATAGAGGCATAACATGCTTGTAACCAATCCATACCAAGAATAACATCAAAATCAGTCATCTCTAACTCTACTAGATCGACTGAGGTGAATCTATGAAGGACTGAGATGGAACAACTTTTGTAAATTCTCTTTGCCAGGATTGACTCACCAACAGGAGTGGAGACATAAAAGGGTTCTGAAAGTTGTTAAGGACTAACTTCAAATTTACAAGCAACATAAGTGGTCACAAAAGACAAGGAAGCTCCAGGGTCTAACAAAGCATAAACATCGAAGGAGAAAACTCATAACATACTGGTGACTACTTGAGGTAAGTTCTCCTGATCCTGGAGAGATGATATAACATAGAGATGGTCTGGTGCTGACTGCCACCCAGCCAAAAGTGGTACCCTGCTGAGCTGTACAACCTGCTAGAGCTGTTGAAGTAGATAGTGTCCTGCCACCTTTATTTCCCTGCTTGGCTGAAGGTCAATCCCTGATCCTATGACCAATTTATCCGCACCCAAAGTGTAACACCCCAAGAATTGAACTAGCTTTCTAAGTTTAAGACTCTAAAAAAAATTTGAGTTTCCAAGGATCACGGGTCTAAACCACGGACTGTGGTTTAAACCATGAGTCATGGAATGGAGCTGTGGTTTGGCTTCTGTAGTTCAACCTCTGGTCTGAGAACCACAAATTGATTCTATGGACCATAGATCACTCTACAGACCATACTGTGAACTTGTGGAACTTGATCTGAGGGTTGACTATTTCCTAAGAGAACCATGAGTGACATCTATGGATCATAGTCTGAACCACAGACCGTACTGTCCACTTGTGGAACCTAATCAGAGGTCAGTAAATTCCCTAGGAACTATGGCTTAAGTCTACAGACCATAGTCCATTCTATGAGTCATCCTGTTAACTCGTAGAACCTGTTCTACAACTTGTCTTTTGGTTCAGGAACCACGAGTGGGAACCATGAGTCGTGGTTCAGTCTATAACCCTGGAACCCCTCCATGGAACCTGAAGATGAGAAATTTTACAGCTTTTCTTAATTAAATCCCAGGGGTATTTTTATAACTACCCACCCTTTTAACTCCTAAGTGAGGTCATTTTGGCCATTCTTAGCATGTTTTCTCAACCTATTAGCCTAAGTCCCTTCTTATTTCCTCATTCATCTACCAAAAGAGGAAAGTAACTCTCTTAAGCTCCAAGTCTCAAGCTCCAAGTTCAAGCCTCCTTTTATTTTTAATTTTAGATGGGTTAGCTTCAATCAAGGTATGTGGGTATTCAATAAGGGAATTCCTTCACTCTTATTCCCAAAACCATAATTTTCTAAATTTGAATTTATAGATTTCTAAATTAGGGTTCTTACCCAAATTGGGGAAAAGTTATGGGTTTTGATTTAAAGCTTCAATTCATGATTTCATATTCATTACCCATGTTTTAGTTATGATTCTTTGTATATTTTCAAGAAGTCCATATGTCAAGTATGAATTCTAGCATGATTCCTTTAAATTGCATAATTTTAAGTATAAATTTGGCACGTTTAGATAACATGGTCTCTTGATTATGAAAGTGCATGCATAATTCTTCAGGTTATGATTTTAGAAAAGAATGGGTATTTTAAATTATGAACATGTTCAACTTTAAGACTTATGATATGAATTTGCATGACATCAGATATGTCTCTATGCTTTATGAATAGATTTGACATTAGATATGTCATTAGTTATGATAAGTTCTGCATCCAGATATGCATCAGTATTATATGAGCTATATGTATTATTTTGAGAGTAGTATTTAGCACCAAATAGATGCGGTGAGAGTACCCTAGTCCTAGAACTACATGCTCCCGTAGGTTATAAGTCCCCTTAGTTGGGCATCCAATTTAGTGATCATGCCACAGTTATGCATTTATACCCTGGCAAGGTATATTGGGTCCTTTCGATGGGGCATCTACATCGGATTCCATATAGCTCACATGGTATATGTCAGTTAGGAACTTCCCACAGAAATAGTATCAGCTTTTAAAATGCAACTCTTTGCCTTCAGATTTCAGGACTATTATGATTAATTATGATATTTTGTATACTGCCTTGGCTTTCCATTAAGTCCCTTGCATTTCAGTTTTACACTTATAGCATGATTTCAGCTTTATGAGTTTATTCAATAATCTTATCTCAGATTCATGTTTATCTCATATATTCAGTAGATCCTATAGTACTGATGCATTTTGCGTTGCATCCTTTTATGATGCAAATTTAGGCACCTGCCCTCAGACTCGTGGCAAGAATACGCCAGACATTCAGCTGTTTATTGATGAGTCCTCATTATTTGAGGATTCGAGATAGAGTTTCCATCTTTATGCTTTCATTTTAGATTTCTGAGTTAGCTGGGGTCTTGTCCCAGCAACTCCTTATGATAGTTAGAGGCTTTTCAAACATAGATAGTATTCGAGTCTCCTTTTTAAATTTGTATTCCTATTCGACTTGATTATCTATACTTTTGACTTTGGATCTTCTTATTTTGCTTCCGCTTATCTATTGATTTATCTGAGTTATGCTATGACCAAGGGTTAGCTTGGGGAACTTATGGTCCCATGTCCCGTGTTATGCCAAGGGGGTAGCCTCGGGGACTGACAAACTTGGTATCAGAGCTTCAGGTTCTAGAGTCCTAGGATGTCTGAAAGACGCATCGAGTAGAGTCTCTTTTATATGTGTGAAGCGCGCCACACTTATGAGAGGGAAGCTATGAGATATCTTAGAAAAACTTCATTTCTTTCATAATCATATCATGTGATAGAGTTTAACTCTATTATCCCTCTAATCCTTTCCTTGTATGTTTCAGATTATGCCTCGATGTGCTATGACTCACCGAGCTGCTGGGAATGCTGCTCCTCCAGTTCCAGCACCCAAAGTCACAAATGAGAAGTTCAGGAATGCCATCCACATACTAGCCCAGACTATGGCTGCTCAGGCCAACCAGCCAACTCATATCCCCACTTACCCTCAAGGCCGAGTTTGTGACTTTATCCATATGAACCCACCTGAGTTCTGGGGTTTGAAAGTGGGTGAGGATCCACTAAATTTTATCAATGAAGTGAAGAAAATCTTTGATGTGATGCAAATGGCTGGTGTTGATAGTGTTGAGTTGGCATCCTATCAACTCAAAGATGTAGCTCATATCTGGTTCATGCAATGGAAGGAAGCTAGGTCTAGGGATGTGGTCCTTATGACTTGGGAGTATTTTGAGAGGGCTTTCCTTGACAGGTTTTTCCCAAGGGAGTTAAGGCAAGCGAAGGCCGAGGAGTTTGTGAACTTGAGACAGGGATCCATGACTGTGCAGGAGTATGGGTTGAGGTTCACTCAACTTTCCAGGTATGCTCCTACTATGGTGGCTGACCCACAGGATCAGATGAGCAAGTATATCATGGGGTCTCAGATTTGGTAAAGAAAGAGTGTACATATTGGGGGAGAGATTCTTCGATTCCTCCAAATAAGTTCCACCATTCGTAAAACCATCTAGGAATGATGGTCTTCATGATTTTTGCATCATACTTGACAAACCAAGTGTGTCTTGGTCTTAGATAAATAAAATTCATCCATGTAGACTTGTAGTCATACCAATTATATGTTTGGGGTCTGTGCTCCATAGATAAATTGATAGGAGTGTGTAAGTGACCTACAAACCACTCGAAAGGATCCATGATTCTCTTGATAGTAAATCTCGAGAACTTGATGATGTTGGGATTGTTTTCATCCCTGTTGTGTTCAAACTCTATGGAGCCAGTGTCACTAAGAATGGCTTCATAGTATCTTCTTGTCTTGAGTGGATTATCATTATCCACATAATTAAAATTTGTGTAACATGGTTTGGTCAATGCAATTATACTAACATTGCCAAATTCTTTGTTGAGTGCCATTACCGGCAGTACCTGCGAGACAACAAAATCAAAAATTTCTTCTTTTTGTTTTGCTTTGGTTTTTATTAACTCGGGGTCAACAACTTGTGCGAAAGATTCAGGAACCTTCATGGTATAATCTTCTTTGACTTGTATGGAGCTGGAAGATGCTCCTTGGTCAAAAGGCTTTTTAAGACTGAGAGTTCTTGGTTGAGGGGGAAGGGACAACTTTGGTGGTTGCATTGGTGAAGGTAGCATTGGATAGTCTGCTAGAGCAGTAAATTTGTTTTGGAAATTTAAAACAGGCCTTATAGGGGCTTCAGGTTTATCAGGAGTTTGAGGAGTTTGGGCGAATGGTTTAACCATTCTTTCTTTGGGAGGCTGCTCTCCTTTGATTGGCCTAAAGGGCCTCATGCTTACCCTGCAAAAATTCTCGGGTTAGAAAATCTGGTAGAGAATTATCTTCTCCTTTAATAAAATCAATTTTAAAATCAAAACTAGATAGTAATGCTTGCCATCTGGCAAAAATCTGTTTTGAAACAAGGTTTTTTACATCTTTTTGCAATATTTCTTTGGCAGATTTGCAATCTACTCTTAGTAAAAATTCTTTATTAATAAGATCATCTTGAAACTTAGTGATACATAGCACTATAGACAAGATTTCTTTTTTAACAGTTGAATAATTTTTTTGTGCGGAATTCCAGATTCCGGATGTAAACCGAACAAGTTGTTCTGTAGATTCAAGATCTACTCTTTGTTTAAGGATGCCTCCATATCCTGCATCAGATGCGTCAGTTTCTACAATCATAAAGGCATTAGGATTAGGGATTCCTAAACAAGGGATGGTCTGAACGAAAGCCTTAATTTGAATTACAGCTTGGGTTTGATCAGTACTCCAGGGAACAGGATTCTTTCTGAGCCTTTTATAAAGCGGCTCACAGATATGTCTGACTTTAGGGATAAAGTCAGCAACATAATTGAGACTTCCTAGAAATCTCTGAAGCTGAGTTTTATCAGGAATTTCATTGGGGAATTTGGAAGAGAACTCTATGGCTCTACAAATGGGCTTATGAGTTCCTTGGTAGAGATCATGGCCTAAAAATCTAATGGTAGTTTGAAAGAGCTTGATTTTACTGGCGCTAACAACTAAACCATTATTTTTAACAATCTTAAAGAAAGTATTGAGATGTTTAAAATGAGAATCTATGTTCTCAGAAAATATCAACACATCATCTATATAAACAATAGACATATAACTGTAATCATTGAATATGGAATTCATGATATTTTGAAATTCAGAAGGGGCATTTTTGAATTCGAATGGCATGACATTCTATTCATACTGCCCGAAAGGGACATTGAATGCAGTCTTATACTTATCTTTCTCAGAAATCTGGATTTGCCAAAATCCTGACTTCATATCAAATTTGCTAAAAATGTTAGCTTTATAAATCCTTTTCAAAAGGTCTCTTTTATTCGGTATGGGATACCTTATCCATTTTAAAACAGAATTTAAAGGTTTATAGTTGATAACTAATCTTGGTGCTCCTCTTTCTTTCTCGGCATTTTTATTAACGTAGAAAGCAGAACAACTCCAAGGTGATTTAGAAATCCTGATGATATTTTTATTTAAAAGAGTTTTTATCTCTTCCTTGCAAAATTCCATTATTTCTTGATTCATCTGAATGGGCCTCGCCTTAGTGGTGATGGCTTGTTCATTAAATCCTTCAATATATGGAAGGTCAACAACATGTCTTTTTCTTTCCCAAAAAGCATTTGGAAAATCAGAACAGATTTCTTTTTCGAAAGTTTTTTGAAGGTTAGCTATCTTACTAACCATCTCCGGGGTTTTTAAAATTTGTTCGATTTTTCTAGCGCGAATTTCATCCTTTAAAAAAGTGACATGCTGCAGTAAGTTATTAATACGGAAAACAGTGTTTTCTCTTATAAAATTACTTTCATCAGGTGAAAGGGTTTTAATGAAAGGAAAATGTAAATCTTTTCCTAGAATAGTAGTATTAATACCATTTAAATTAGTAAAATAAGGTTTTATCTGGGTGATAAAAGGTATTCCCAGAATGACATCTTCATGAATATCTTCTGTAACTACGAAATCATTTGTTAAACAAATGTCATTGTTGCAAATATGAGCTTTGGAAAGCTTATAATTAATTTTCAAAAGTTCTCCTGTAGCGGAGTATAGTTTGGAAGTACTTTTTTGCAAATACTTAGTAGGTACAATACCTTTTACTATGCAGTTATGATCCGCACCACTGTCAAGTAAAGCAACTTTGTTGATAACAAAATTTCTATCAATAACAATTTTGATAGGGATATGATGACTCTGAGGTCTAATAGAAGTGATGACAGTGACTCCAGGAGTTCCCGAAGACGACGGGTTATTACCAGTGTCAAAGGGCTCCATAAGATGGTCATTGTTGATGTTATCATTATCATCATTATTTTGTGAAGACTCATGGTCAGAATGTTCCTGCAAGGGAACCCTTTTAAGAACTTGATCAGTGAGGGCATCCATTTCGATTTTCCCTAATCGACCCTTTATTTCTCTAATCTCTTGCTTAAGACTAGAAACTTCTTGACGAAGGTCTGAAATGGATGGTTCTTTAGGGTTATTAGATCGATTCATGATATGCCTCATGCTGAAAGGTTCAACAACTGGACGGCCTTTTGGTTTGTCCGTGCTGAGGATGATAGCTTTGAGTTCTAGGAGAAAGCGATTCCTAGCCTCATCATCAGCTATGTGTTGAATGACATCAAAAAGAGCTTCTTTAGAATGATCTTAAAGAACTCGAATGGCTTGGGGAGTATTACTACAAGTACAGAAAGTTTCGGTACAAGTACAATCTTTTCCGGATTGACTTTCGTCAGAATCATAGAGAAGGTTGATATCTTCATTGTCACTGTATTCATCAGACATGCCTGATGATTCAGAATAGGTTTCGTTGAGAATGGAAAAGAGTTTTTCTTTGGTATCCTCATCGATGTTGAGAAGATTGATCTTCTTCTTTTTGGTATTTGATCGACATTCGGTAGATTTATGGCCTGCCTTGCCACATGTCCAGCAAACATCAGTTCTGGAACCTTTGGGTTTTTTAGACCTAGACTTTCCTTTCCTAGGTCTGGAAGATTCATCCTTTCGTCGGGATTTCTTCTTGTGAAATCTCTTTTCACTTTTGTGTTTGGCAGTTTTATCAGGAGGAGTGATAAAGCCAAAATCTCTACAGAAGCTTCCAAGTTCTCTTTTGGAAGAAGATTGCTCTTTCTTGAGCTGGTGCTTAAGCTTGATGTCAGTGCAGAGTTCTAACCCTACCATGTTGATGGTACTTATAAGATCACCATAGGTGAGATTACCATAGGGTATTTGACCATTATTGCGGTCTTGGATTTTTGTCCTGATTTTGTCAGCAAAAAGGGGAGGTAAACCGCTGATAAAGCGTTCCTTCCAAAAATCCAGATTGCAATCGGGACGAATCATAACCTTGCTAAGAAAAGCATGCTTATAATGAATAAAGTCGTTCAAAGTAGGACAACTAAGGTTATTAAGGATTTGAAGACTCCTATCTTGAAAAAGTTTTGGTTCGCCAATAAAATGCTTAGCGATATGGTATAAGAGGGTGGCACAAGCATCTTCTCTGGTTTCCTGAGAAGTAGTCTGGCTAGTGCCTTCTACTTTTGCAACTGTTTCAGTTGCAGTTGCATTAAAGATAAGATGCTTAATTTTATCTGTACAATAGTTGTCCCACCAATGTTTAAGCATTCCAGTGAAACCTGCAGCTATCATAGATGCAGCATCTTTGTCAGTAGAACCTCTTAATTTAAAAGCAGTTATGGCAACTCCCATTTCGTGGAGCTTGTTGTAAACCTGATGCTCAGCTAGGCCATCAATGTTCCATTCAGTGATACTCCTTCCTTCATGTGAAGAGGTGCTTAGAAAAGCATTTTCTTTATACTGAAGGTCCGGGAAAGAAGGTTTGTTATGATAGTTTTTCAAGTTATGAAAACGATCATTGGAGAGCTTCTGAATAAGAGTGGATTTCTCCTGTTCAGGTTTCTCTTGTATGGTGGCAACCTTCTTACCATCTTTTTTGGAGATATGGAAGTTGTTAAGCTGGGCATTGATTTTATCAATAATATCTCCCGTAACTTCGAAAGTATCCTTAAGTTTTGGGAAATTCTTTTTGGAAAATTCCGGGATTCTAAATCCTGGGTAGGTTTTTCCTTGGGGGCTATCTGAAGTAGAAGCTGGGGCTGGTCTACCACTCAAGGTGGGTTTGGTATCTTCTATCTGTCTAGAAATGACATGGAGAATTTGGTTAGAGTAGTTGTTTTGTTCTACTACTCTGTCTATGTCAGCGGCTGTTAATGAAGCTTCGGGTTTATCACTTTTTTCTTTAAAAGGAGAAGCTTTAATAACAGTCCCTGCAATAGGGATGCTAATCCCTTCTAAGGGAGGAGTAATAGACTCAACAACCTTGTTGGATGAAGTGTACCATTTGTTAATGATAATTTGTAATGACTCAGCGCAATTTTCGATTTTGCCTGTCATTTCAAACCATTTGAAGAATTCGATTTCACAACCGATTCTTCTCATGTCTTTCATCCACAAATCTCTAAAGGATTCTCTTTGTCTAAGAGTATATGTGGTAGCATACCACTTTCTCTTTATTTGGTTTTGCGGATGATTCCACTGATTTTGCAGAATGCTAGGGTTGGGTTCGAAGACCTCATTAGCCTTTAGCATGCCAAGCCAAGCAGGTTTTTCTGCAGGAGGTTCCATTTCGCTAGCCGAAGGGCTACCTGGAAGATTTTCATAGTAGACTTTGGGTACTTTTCCCGAGAAATCTACTCCAGTGGCTTTCCCTTTGTCATTATCATTAAGATGACTTTGACCATCCTCTTCCTCCGGGGTTTTTGAAGAAGATTCCGGCCTTGGGACGGATCTTGTAGGACCTGATGTCGAAGGACGGGAAGAAGTCGATCGCCTATAAGATGAGGGTCTCGAATTTTCAAGGAATTTGAGGTCGATCGATCCATCAGGAAATTGAATGACCCTTTCTATTTGATGTCTCTCCGAATGAGACGAGGACGGCAATGTGATAGCATCAAAGTGCCAATCACTGCTAGAGAGGATATCGTTCCATTTCAGAAGACGTGGAACAAAGATAGTACTATGATTATGATTGGCTTCCATAAGCATAGTTTCACCTCTCGGGCTTTCAATTCTTGCCTTTGGTGCAAGGGTAGTTTTCATAAGCCTATAATATACTCTATAGATGATGGCTATCTCACGAGTATTGGCTTTACTGTTAAGGTTTTTGGTTTTGACATTAAGTGTCAAAGAATCCATGACATTAGGATCATTAATGTCAACGGAGAAGTTAGGATAACAATTAAAGTAAACCGGGCCATCGGCTAGGTTACTTTGCAATACTCCTAACAGAGAATCATCAAAATTAAGAAACCTGTCATCTCTAAGGAGGACACAAACAGGAATATCAAGACCTTTCCTGAAGAGGGGCTTGACAGCCACCTGTACTAAACCAATATGCAAATAATTAAAATTATTTCTATATCGATCTATGTCGTTGGTTTTAAGTAGTTTGATAATCTCTAAAGAGTTATTAATAGCAATAGTGGATTCACAAGTCTTAATATTATGACGAGTGATGTAACTAAAATTACCTAAGTGGTAAATCTTTTTGAAAGGTTCTTCTGGTAAATTCCAGTTTTGTAAATCATTTTCAGTTTTAGCAATCTTAGTTGCTTGGGAAGATAAATTGATACTGTTTAAAATATGTTGGTTATTATCCATAGAATTTTTGAAGATACTGTCTAATGGACTTACAGTACATAAATTATTCTAACAAGTAAAGAGATAATAAAAGCATAGACATGAAAGCTTATACAGAATATTAAAACAAGTATCAAAGATCTTCATATAGTTTCTAAGGTAGGGTCTATTGGTCTAACAACAGTATCTTTCTCAGAGTCATCTTGGCTACTGGACCACCATCACAACAGGTCTAAACGCCCTCCTGGCTATAGCGACCTTAAGATTTCGGCTGACCAACGTATGAGCCGGATATTAATCGGTTACCTCATACTCATGAGAAAGAACGAATGCCTCACACCAAGTATAGAAACAATATTTAAAGAACACGATAAATGAAATAATAATCTTATACAAACGGTCATTCTAGACTAAATTATCACATACTTATTAAAAATAATTTAGTCATGCCTTAGACAGTATATATACTTAGCTCTGATACCATAAGTAGTGAATAATGCGGATTAAAGATAATGAAAAGATAAGAAAGAGAGAGAGAGGTTTTCATAATATGATAATTTTCTGATGCCTCTTTACAATGGAGAGAATGTGCTTTTATAGAGAAAATAAGATGACTATTAGCACTTTGATGAACGGTCAAGATTTTGCCGACGCTTTCAATGGCTTAGATCTTGCCAACACTTTTTGTGGGGGTCTACTTTTTGTAAAGTAGAAATAATGGGTTTGTGTGGGCCCATGTGTTTTGTCCTTATGCTTCTCATTGGATGCCGTTTAGGAATAGTGAAATGCCTCTTTTGGAAAAGTAATTCCGGCTTTGCCTCTACTTTTCCTCAGGGGTCCTTTTCCTATTCATAATCGGGGTCCATGTAAGCCAAGGCTAAACCTTTGGGCTGACACATGTCTCCGTTGTCTTCACTTCCACTTTCTGTGGATGCAGCATCTTCTATCATTTTCATGATTTGGCTTTCATTATATTTGTCCAAGTTATTCAGAGCTTCCTCTAGCTTTTGCTTGAGTGCAGCTTTTGATGAATTCTTGGATCCTTGAACTTTGGATGATGACGATGAAGAACTCGCCTGATCTTTGGGCTTTGGAGCCCATCCTTTGACTAATATTTGTTTGCATAAATAATTAATCCTGTCAATTTCGGTTTTGGAGAAATCCCAGGAAATAATATAAGAAATCCTCTTCTGGATATGATATTTGCATAGTTTAATATGCTCTGGTAATGTTGTGATTTCTTCTTTGGTTTGGAAGTCTTCAAACCTGTTGAGAAATTGCTGGGGGAGAGATTCTTTGATTCCTCCAAATAAGTTCCACCATTAGTAAAACCATCTAGGAATGATGGTCTTCATGATTTTTGCATCATACTTGACAAACCAAGTGTGTCTTGGTCTTAGATAAATAAAATTCATCCATGCAGACTTGTAGTCATACCAATTATATGTTTGGGGTCTGTGCTCCATAGATAAATTGATAGGAGTGTGTAAGTGACCTACAAACCACTCGAAAGGATCCATGATTCTCTTGATAGTAAATCTCGAGAACTTGATGATGTTGGGATTGTTTTCATCCCTGTTGTGTTCAAACTCTATGGAGCCAGTGTCACTAAGAATGGCTTCATAGTATCTTCTTGTCTTGAGTGGATTATCATTATCCACATAATTAAAATTTGTGTAACATGGTTTGGTCAATGCAATTATACTAACATTGCCAAATTCTTTGTTGAGTGCCATTACCGGCAGTACCTGCGAGACAACAAAATCAAAAATTTCTTCTTTTTGTTTTGCTTTGGTTTTTATTAACTCGGGGTCAACAACTTGTGCGAAGGATTCAGGAACCTTCATGGTATAATCTTCTTTGACTTGTATGGAGCTGGAAGATGCTCCTTGGTCAAAAGGCTTTTTAAGACTGAGAGTTCTTGGTTGAGGGGGAAGGGACAACTTTGGTGGTTGCATTGGTGAAGGTAGCATTGGATAGTCTGCTAGAGCAGTAAATTTGTTTTGGAAATTTAAAACAGGCCTTATAGGGGCTTCAGGTTTATCAGGAGTTTGAGGAGTTTGGGCGAATGGTTTAACCATTCTTTCTTTGGGAGGCTGCTCTCCTTTGATTGGCCTAAAGGGCCTCATGCTTACCCTGCAAAAATTCTCGGGTTAGAAAATCTGGTAGAGAATTATCTTCTCCTTTAATAAAATCAATTTTAAAATCAAAACTAGATAGTAATGCTTGCCATCTGGCAAAAATCTGTTTTGAAACAAGGTTTTTTACATCTTTTTGCAATATTTCTTTGGCAGATTTGCAATCTACTCTTAGTAAAAATTCTTTATTAATAAGATCATCTTGAAACTTAGTGATACATAGCACTATAGACAAGATTTCTTTTTTAACAGTTGAATAATTTTTTTGTGCGGAATTCCAGATTCCGGATGTAAACCGAACAAGTTGTTCTGTAGATTCAAGATCTACTCTTTGTTTAAGGATGCCTCCATATCCTGCATCAGATGCGTCAGTTTCTACAATCATAAAGGCATTAGGATTAGGGATTCCTAAACAAGGGATGGTCTGAACCAAAGCCTTAATTTGAATTACAGCTTGGGTTTGATCAGTACTCCAGGGAACAGGATTCTTTCTGAGCCTTTTATAAAGCGGCTCACAGATATGTCTGACTTTAGGGATAAAGTCAGCAACATAATTGAGACTTCCTAGAAATATCTGAAGCTGAGTTTTATCAGGAATTTCATTGGGGAATTTGGAAGAGAACTCTATGGCTCTACAAATGGGCTTATGAGTTCCTTGATAGAGATGATGGCCTTAAAATCTAATGGTAGTTTGAAAGAGCTTGATTTTACTGGCGCTAACAACTAAACTATTATTTTTAACAATCTTAAAGAAAGTATTGAGATGTTTAAAATGAGAATCTATGTTCTCAGAAAATATCAACACATCATCTATATAAACAATAGACATATAACTGTAATCATTGAATATGGAATTCATGATATTTTGAAATTTAGAAGGGGTATTTTTGAGTCCGAATGGCATGACATTCCATTCATACTGCCCGAAAGGGACATTGAATGCAGTCTTATACTTATCTTTCTCAGAAATCTGGATTTGCCAAAATCCTGACTTCATATCAAATTTGCTAAAAATGTTAGCTTTATAAACCCTTTTCAAAAGGTCTCTTTTATTCGGTATGGGATACCTTATCCATTTTAAAACAGAATTTAAAGGTTTATAGTTGATAACCAATCTTGGTGCTCCTCTTTCTTTCTCGGCGTTTTTATTAACGTAGAAAGCAGAACAACTCCAAGGTGATTTAGAAATCCTGATGATATTTTTATTTAAAAGAGTTTTTATCTCTTCCTTGCAAAATTCCATTATTTCTTGATTCATCTGAATGGGCCTCGCCTTAGTGGTGATGGCTTGTTCATTAAATCCTTCAATATATGGAAGGTCAACAACATGTCTTTTTCTTTCCCAAAAAGCATTTGGAAAATCAGAACAGATTTCTTTTTCGAAAGTTTTTTGAAGGTTAGCTATCTTACTAACCATCTCCGGGGTTTTTAAAATTTGTTCGATTTTTCTAGCGCGAATTTCATCCTTTAAAAAAGTGACATGCTGCAGTAAGTTATTAATACGGAAAACAGTGTTTTCTCTTATAAAATTACTTTCATCAGGTGAAAGGGTTTTAATGAAAGGAAAATGTAAATCTTTTCCTAGAATAGTAGTATTAATACCATTTAAATCAGTAAATAAGGTTTTATCTGGGTGATAAAAGGTATTCCCAGAATGACATCTTCATGAATATCTTCTGTAACTACGAAATCATTTGTTAAACAAATGTCATTGTTGCAAATATGAGCTTTGGAAAGCTTATAATTAATTTTCAAAAGTTCTCCTGTAGCGGAGTATAGTTTGGAAGTACTTTTTTGCAAATACTTAGTAGGTACAATACCTTTTACTATGCAGTTACGATCCGCACCACTGTCAAGTAAAGCAACTTTGTTGATAACAAAATTTCTATCAATAACAATTTTGACAGGGATATGATGACTCTGAGGTCTAATAGAAGTGATGACAGTGACTCCAGGAGTTCCCGACTTATCAGATAGCACCTAACTTAACCAGCGCTTGGCCTATGCATTTATCGGTTTCCTGCCCGCATATGCTTAGGCCGCGTAGGCAGTTCCCTGCCGCATATGCATGGGATCGTACTTGGCCCTCTTCTTCTTTTTCAATTCATTTACAAACCAACTCACTTCCACCATTAAAGCTAACTCCCAAAACTCTATTTTCTCCATTTCTGGCCATCAAATTCTAGGAGAAAAATTATCATTGCTTCGTGATCGTTTTCTTGGCCTTAATCTTTTTTCTTTTTTCTTTTTTCTTTTTTCTTTTAATTGTTTTAAGCAAAATGCCTAACGGGCCAAACTTTATTAAAAAACCTGAAAGTTCTTTGCTAATTTTCAATCAAATTCCTTTAAATTCCCTCTTTGAATTCTCTTGTTGGTTTGGCTATATTAACCCTAATTTCTTGTCCTATTTCTCTAATCTTTCGAGCATGCACTCATTGGGTCATTGTGATCATCGTGCCCTCGTTCATTTCTAGTTTCGGGTTGTAGGGCCCATAGGTCCGCTGATGACCCAAATTTTGACCCAGGTATAAGTATAGCAATATGGGTATCGTTAGTCTTATTTTAATGTGTATTTTATGTTTATGATAGTTTGATTTCATTTCAAAGTTTCTCAGAGCATTTTGGGATTGGACATCATCGTTCTAGTAGCTTGTCGTTGGACAACAGGTAGGTTACAATTTTACTCTTCTAGTTTTTGCATAGAAAGGCTATAATTGTAATAATTAGCATCCTTGGGTTGAGTT
The DNA here is from genome assembly GCA_003996215.1 of Jaltomata sinuosa. Lineage (NCBI taxonomy): Eukaryota > Viridiplantae > Streptophyta > Magnoliopsida > Solanales > Solanaceae > Jaltomata > Jaltomata sinuosa. The sequence goes on along the minus strand of QJPP01002158.1, from coordinate 15,799 downwards.
TATTATCTTGGTACCCCAGACCTTGTCCGCTCTTCATGTTCATATTATCTCACTCATTTGGTTGTAGATTTTGTTGTAGTTGCTTATATCATCCTTGTGGTCATGTGTGGCTTTGTATTTGACTCTGGACCATAGATGGTGGATTTTTTGAAATGTCCATGAGTCTCGGACATCGATATTAGTTATAGAGCTGGTTATCTGTGTTGTAGAATGATTGGAGCCTGTGCAGGGCCGATAGGTTGATTGTGAGCTGTTGGGCTATTGGTTGTGATTGAGCAGCCATTATCATGCATATAAAAAGATTTCTACATGATTTTACTATGGTTTTGGCTTCAAGTCTACTATAAATAGTTTTCTAAACCTTGCATGGCCCTGAGGGCCCCTTTTGGTAGAAATGGTTATAAAAGGTTTGTAATTATTTTCATGGATGTTCTTGGGGTAAGAGAGTCAAAAGGATGATTTTATCACTGTTTTCACACTTAGACTAGACTCGGCTGGGCTATAGGGCTAGATTTGATTTCCTATTGATTTGAGATGGCATTAGACTCGGTAAAGCCGAGCATCAAACCTGATTTACTACTGTTTTAGACCCGATTACCCCAGGGCATTCTTGAAGGGGTTTTGAGACTCCTTCACTAATTTTAGGCCCGAATAAACTACGGGCATGCATTTTCAAGATTTGGTTACTCATTTGGATCCATATACACTCCAGACTTGAGTTTTAGTATGTGTTCCACGAGTAGACCTCCATAGACCTTGCCAATCCAGACCAGGGGCTACATGCTGTGAGTGCCTGAGGAGTGGTGTATGGTAAAGCTGATGTACTCGGGGGAATTCCTTCCATAGATCCTGCCTCTATTGGGCCTTTTAGGTATCGAAGGAGGTAACATATTGCACTATTATCAACTTTGTTTTGGCATATCATACTGCATCATATCATTCATTTGTGCTTGATTCCACCCTTTTTTGCTATTTGCTCACTGTACGCTCTGGTAGTATGAGATGCCGGAGGGTTTGTCTTCACTTGTATATATTCCTTGGGTGTAGGGGTACCCGTGGAACTGTAGGTAGACTGTTATATATTGTTATTCTATAGCGATATTGATCCTGATTATGGTTACATTTGATAAATGAAAACTAAGAGTTATATTATATGCATTGGGTTGACTTGATGGTTATTCTTGGGATATCGGTTGTTTATCTCTGGCATAAGTGTGTATTACTAGCATGACTTAGTTGTTTGTCTTGTTTTTGAGCATGTTGTCATTATTTTCCTTTCCTCCCTTTTTTCTTGAGGTTACCGATATACCACCTATTTCTAAAACTCTCTTTATATACTGTTATTGCAAGGACCCTAGGTGTGTTCTTTCTCCTTTACCTGTGTTATGTGATGTATATTTCTACTAGCTAGCCTAGTATGTTTGTTTCTTCGTGTATACTTCTGTGCTAGCTTCCGTGTACCTATTCATTATTTCTGTGAATACTTATTTCTTATTTGTTATATTATTGCCTTTATATCTTATATATGCCTAGTCGACCTATGATACCTACTAGGTACCCGTTGCTTAGAAATTGGTGCTCATACTACACTCTGCATCTTTCTGGTACCAATCCTAGTGTGGGCCATCACTATTGATCCATTGGAGACTCGTGCAGGCTAATATTTTAGGCTATCCAAGACAGAGGGTGAGCTACTGACGAGCAGAGCTTAGCTTTCAGTTCATCTTAGCTTTCAGTTCATCTTTTGTATTATGTACTCTTTTACTATTCGGAGACATATGTATATATTGTGTTTGGATCATTTGTACTCTATTGATGTAGTTCTGGTTCTTATACTATGATACCAGATTTTAGGTTTTGTTTAGCTTCCACTTATGCATTCGTGTTGCTTATTTCTTTATCTTATTCCTTTGCTTTCGCTTATTTACCATTCTTCTGCATGCTTATTAGATAGTATTCCATTACTAATTATTCCAATCTATGGGGATTGGTTCACCTACTGGGGGCTGTAGGTGTTATCATGATCTGAGAAATTTGGTCGTGACATCAATAACTCAACTGGATTATTCTATATCCGCAACCCTAGACCCTTAATCATCTCTGAAATCACAAAACAACTTAAAATCATCTTAAGTCTTAGAATTTATAGTCATTAGTAGTAATAGTCTCTAAATCAACTAATATCACTTATTTACTCACTGAATTATTGAAATAGGAATTCATTGTAGCTATCAATTCATCAATTCCTTATGAGATTGATATCAGGACTTACAAGTCTTATATTACTTGTCAGACTGTGTACACTTGTGTGTGCAAAACCTAGCAACAAGTTTTTGGTGCCATTGCCAGGAAATTGTTAGAAATTATTATACTATTTTGAGTTTTTATTAATCTATTCAACTTTTACTTTTAGTCATTTTTATTATATTATAAGTTTCAGATCGTGTATGTAAAATACTAGAAGTCAAGGCAGCCCCTTGATTCCATTTGATCCTGTAATAGAATTAACTTCTAGGAGATTTAGAACTATAGGGACAAACTAAACCAAAATCTGAATTTGAATAAGTTACAGTAGCCTATTCGGGCTCAGGGATAGATCCCTATGCTCATCTTTGCTAGGATAAATCGTGATTATTAATAACTTATAAAACTCTTGTAAAATAGATACATACACAAATATATCATAACAAAAGTATTTTTCATAATAATTTAAAATATTTTGGGAAGGAAATAAAAATAAAACATACATCAAACGGAGACACCACATCCTCGAAAATATTATGACACCTCGAATCAGGATCGACCTGCCCACAAGGTAAGTTGAGGTCATACGATCGCAAATCACTACCGCATGATTTCAATAACTCAACTCTTAGACTCAACTCTAAAATAGGAAATGTCCATAACGACCAAATGAACGGGCAGGGCACCAAACTATCGGTCCCAGCAAGCCATAATTGACTTAGTTCCGCTATAGGCAAGCTCTAACAGTACAAGAAAGGCAAAAATGCATTAATGACTAGAAAGGTCATTACATCGGGGTCGTAGGTACAATCATGACCTGAGAAATTGGGTCATGATAGTTGGTATCAGAGCTCTAGGTTCACCAGTCTCGTGGTACAAAAGCAAGTGTCTAAATAGAGTCTCACGGATTGGTATGATGACATCCGTATCCTATCTGCGGGAGGCTACAAGGCATTGTTAGAAAATGTTTCATCTTCTTGGATCCTTATCGTGCGTTCCTAGCTTTATTAACGTCTAAACTTTGGTTGTTTCATTCCTTCTGAGATGCCTAAGATGAGTTTGCCAACGGGTGATGTCGAGGCTTTTATACTTGTTGCTTCAGTGCTTCAGTTAGTGCGAGGATTTCAGAGTGAGAGTTTATCGCATTAGATAGGGGGTGTAGGTCCTCCTAGCCTCTGGTAGAGTTTAATGCCACCCTAATTCTTCAGGATACCGTGGCCTGAGTCCTCTGGTGGGTGTTTTAGTACCCAGGTCTATGAGCGGTGCTTCAGTTAGGGTTGAGCTTTCAATTCTTCAGTAAAGTAATATGTCGATACTGGAATATAAGGCAAGATTTCATGAGATGGTTAGGCATCCTATCAACTCAAGGATGTGGCTCATATTTGGTTCACGCAATGGAAGGAGGCTAGAGTGAGGGATGCAATCCCCACGACTTGGGAGTGTTTTGAGAGAGCCTTTCTTGATAGGTTCTTTCCCTGTGAGTTGAGGCAAGCGAAGGTGGAATAATTTGTGAACTTGAGGCAAGGTTCGATGTCGGTTCAAGAGTATAGTTTGAAGTTCACTCAGTTTTCTAGATATGCCCCCTCCATGGTAACGGGCCCACATGATCAAATGAGCAAGTTCATCTATGGTGTTTCTGATATGGTGAAGAAAGAGTGTAGGTCTGCCTTGTTGTTGAGTGACATGAAAATATCTCGTGTCATGACTCATGCCCATCAGATTGAGGATGATAAGCTTAAGGAGATGGCTAGGGAGAACAAGAGGGATAGATCCGAGGGATCAGGTTTTGGTCATCACAGGTTCAGAGGTGGACATCGCTCTTTTTTCCATAAGAAGTCATCAAGTCCGGTTCACTCTTCTGCTAGTGCTCCTACCAAGGCTTAAAAGCCTCATCATGATCAGGGTGGTAGAAGGTATGGTTCTTATTCCCTGTCTCAGGGTAGTGTTACTTGGGACCTTCCTACCCATTTTGTGTTAAGTGTGGAAAGAATCATGTTGGAGAGTGTTTGGCCGATTCAGGTGGTTGCTTTGGTTGTGGTCAGTCTGGGCATCGTATCAAGGATTTACCTTCAGCTAGGAAGGGGCAGGGAGGTGGTAGGACTCAGTATACCCTAGCAGCTTCAGGTGGTAGACCAGCCCTGCAGGGTGCAGCTTCTATTTCTGGTGGTCAGCACCAGAACCGTCTTTATGCTATGTCCTCCCGTCAGGACCAGGAGAGTTCACCAGAAGTGGTTACCGGTATGTTAAAAGTCTTCTCTCTTGATATGTATGCCTTGTTGGATCTCGATGCATCCTTATCTTTTATAACCCCTTATGTGGCTTGTAAGTTCGAGATCCATCCTGAATTGCTTTTAGAACCCTTTCATGTTTCTACTCCTGTTGGTGAGTAAGTCCTAGCCAAAAGAGTCTATCAAAATTGCCCTATCTCAGTCCTTCATAAAGTTACTTCAGTGGATTTAGTAGAGTTGGAGATGACTGATTTTGATGTCATTCTTGGTATGGATTGGTTGTATGCATGTTATGCCTCAGTTTATTGCCACACTCGTGTGGTTAGTTTCAAGCTTCCTAATGAACCTGTCCTAGAATGGCAAGGAAATTCCTCTTCGAAGGGTCATTTCATATCTTATCTTAAAAGGCTAGGAAGATAATTTCTAAGGGTTATATCTATCATATAGTTCGGGTTATGGACACGGAGTCCGAGACCCCAACTATTCAGTCTGATCCTATTGTGAATGAATTCCTAGACGTGTTCCCCGATGATTTGCCCAGAGTCCCTCCCGAGCGGCAAATTGACTTTGGGATAGATCTTCTTCTGGATACGAATCCTATCTCTATTCCTCCCTATAGAATGGCCCCCACGGAACTCAAGGAGTTGAAAGACCATGTGAAAGACTTGCTTGATAAGAGTTTCATCAGGCCTAGTATTTCACCTTGGGGTGCACCAGTTTTGTTTTTTTGGAAGAAAGATGGTTCTCTTAGAATGTGTATTGACTACCGTCAATTGAACAAGGTCACAATCAAGAATAAGTATCCCATTCCTAGGATTGATGACTTGTTCGATCAGCTTCAGGGTGCTAGTTTCTTCTCCAAAATCGACCTTAGATCTAGTTATCATCAGCTTCGAGGTCAGGATTGTGATATCCCGAACACAGCCTTCAGGACTCGGTATGGTCATTATGAGTTTGTTGTTATGTCTTTTGGTCTAACAAATGCTCCTGCAGCTTTTATGGATTTGATGAACCATGTGTTCAAACAAATATTTGGATATGTTTGCGATTGTCTTCATTGATGATATCCTTATCAACTCTCGGAGTTAGGAGGAGCATGCGAATCACTTGAGGGTTGTGTTGTAAACTCTCAAGGATAGACAATTGTTTGCTAAGATTAGCAAGTGTGAGTTTTGGATGCAGTCTGTTGCTTTTCTGGGTCATATTTTGACTAGTGATGGTATCCGAGTTGATTCTCAAAAGATAGAGGCGGTAAAGAACTGGCCTACACCTACTTCTTCGTCTAATATTAGGAGCTCCTTGGGTTTGGCTAGTTAAAAATAGGAGATTTTTGGAAGGGTTTTCCTCCCTTGCTTCCCTTTTGACCCGATTGACTCAGAAAAAGGTTAAGTTTTAGTGGTCCGACTCTTGTGAGAAAAGTTTTTAGGAATTGAAGACTCGATTAACTACAGCTCCAGTATTGGCTCTACCCGAGGGCCTTGATGATTTTGTTGTGTATTGTGATGCCTCCAGAATTGGTTTGGGTTGTGTTTTGATGCAACGGGGTAAGGTGATTGCTTATGCCTCGAGACGGCTTAAGGGGCATGAGAAGAACTACCCTACTTATGATCTTGAGCTAGCGGCCATGGTTTTTGCTTTGAAGATTTGGAGGCACTACTTGTATGGTGTGCATGTGGATGTTTTCACCGATCATAAGAGTCTTCAATATGTGTTCACTCAAAAGGAATTGAATTTGCGACAAAGGAGATGGCTTGAGCTCCTTAAGGATTATGATATGAGTTTTCTTTACCATTCGGGTAAGGCCAATGTTGTGGTGGATGCTTTGAGTTGGTTGTCCATGGGAAGTGTAGCTTCTATTGAAGATGGAAAGAAGGATTTGGTTAAAGAAGTTCATAGGCTTGCTCGGTTGGGAGTTCAACTTATGGACTCGACCAAAAAAGGTGTGATTGTAACTAATGAGGCCAAATCATCCTTGGTGGCTGAGGTGAAAGCCAAGCAAGACCAAGATCCTGTTCTACTTCAGCTTAAGGGTGCAGTTCGTCAGAAAAGGGTCGAGATTTTCTCCCAAGGGGGAGATGGTGTTCTTCGTTATCAAGGTCGCTTATGTATGCCAGAGGTTGATGGGTTGAGACAACAGATTTTTTCCGAGGCTCACAGTTCTGGATACTTCATTCATCCGGGTGCCACTAAGATGTACCGTGACCTACATGAAGTCTTTTAGTGGAATGGTATGAAGAAGGACATAGCCAAGTTTGTGGCTAAGTGTCCGAACTGTCAATAGTTAAAGGTGGAACATCAAAGGCCAGGTGGTATGCTTCAGGATATTGACCTTCCCACTTAGAAATGTGAAGCAATCAATATGGACTTTATTGTGGGTTTTCCTCGTATTCAAAGGCAACATGATTCTATTTGGGTGATCGTTGACCAGATGACCAAGTCATCCCATTTCTTGGCTGTTAAGACTACAGATACAGTGGATGATTATGCCAGACTCTACATTTGGGAGATAGTCCGATTGCATGGTGTTCCTTTGTCTATCATTTCTGATAGGGGTCCTCAGTTTACATCTCAGTTTTGGAGATCGTTTCAGAAGGGTCTTAGTACTAAGGTGAAGCTTAGCATACTTTTCACCCTTAGACGGATGGCCAGGCCGAGCATACTATTCAGACTTTGGAGGATATGTTGAGGGCTTGTGTTATTGACTTCAAAGGAAATTGGGATGATCACTTACCTCTTATTGAGTTTTCCTACAATAACAGTTTCAACTCTAGCATCTAGATGGCTCCATTTGAGGCACTTTATGTCCGAACGCGTAGATCTCCTATTGGTTGGTTTGAGGTTGGTAAGGCAGCCTTGATTGGTCCAGATTTGGTGCATGAGACCATGGAGAAAGTTCAACTTATTCGGGGAAGGTTGAACACCGCTCAGAGTCAACAGAAGTCTTATGCGGATGTGAGGAGAAGGGAGTTAAAATTTGAAGTTGATGATTGGGTTTTCCTTAAGGTGTCACCCATGAAGGGTGTGATGAGGTTTGGCAAGAAAGGAAAACTTAGTCCTCATTTTGTAGGTCCTTATCGAATTTCGAGGAGAGTTGGTAGTGTTGCTTACGAGTTGGAGTTGCCAACGGAGTTTGAAGCAGTTCATCCAGTTTTCCATGTTTCCTTGTTGAAGAAATGTGTTGGCGATCCGAGGTTGATTGTTCCTTTGGAATAGGTAGGTGTGAAGGATAGTCTCACCTATGAGGAGGTTCCTGTGGAGATCCTTGATCGCCAGATTTGGAGGTTGCCAAACAAAGAAGTCGCTTCGGTAAAAGCCCTTTGGAGGAATCAACCTGTTGAGGGTGCTACTTGGGAAGCGGAAGAGGCCATCAAGGCCAAATATCCTCATCTCTTTCCTTCTGATTCAGTTCCACCTTGAGGTACTAGTTTCCTCCTTAATATGTCCCTCTGATTCTACTTCGTCAGTTCCTCTCATGATTTTAGCATGCATCCATGTTTTACAAAGTTAGTTTTCATGTTTTCAAGTTGAAAAGTTGTGGTTTCATGATAACCCCTTGATTTCTATGTTTTCATATTTAGTTGGGTTGTTTTCCCCTTAGTTCCCTTGTGTAGAATTCATTTGAGGATGAATGATCCCAAGGGGGGGATATTGTAACACCCCGTGCACATATCAAGCTATCTAAGTTAAAATCTTAGAAAATTTCCATGTTTCCAGGGATGAAGACTCAGACGACGGTTCATGGTTTGGAACCACGGTCAGTCATATGTGCACGTCGTCCAAGTCTCAGAGGATCCCTAAGTTTGTCCCAGAAATGACGTGTCACGCCTCAAATTACATTTAGACGGACAGGCACTCGATGCCCTAAAGGCCCGAGAGAACCGGCTTATAACCTGTGATTCATCATGCATATAACTATGACAATTAAGAAGCTTTGACTATAGATAAGCTGCCTGAATAACAAGACCAACATAGATAGGCCCAAAACTTATGTACACGATCTGGCCATTGAGGCCACAACTGTTAAGAGCAAAGACATAACTAAGTTTTACTTTAACATTGGTCTACAAAGCCTCTACAAGATAGACAAACTTAGTTTAGGTCGGGACAGGGCCCCGCCTTACCCTTAACTATACAATACCCAAAATATATACCAAAGACTCGGTAAAGCCCCGAATCAACCTGGAGCTCACCAACAGCAGCCGAGTGTCCTGTGCTCCTACTGGGGAGGTCTACTAGCCAGAGTACATGTGCCTGCGGCATGAAATGCAGCGTCCCCATGAGGGACGTCAGTACGAGAGAATGTACTGAATATGTAAGGCATAAAGTAACCCATATGTAAACAAGAGCTCAAATAGAATAAGGTATCAGTGCATAAACATGTAAATAAGAACAGAAGATCACATTTGCTTACACTTGTGAAATCATGTATATTACGTTCTTTGGTTACTCTTCTTTGCTTTATGATCATTGTAAGGCATGTAATACACGTGACCAACTGATCAGTGGTAGAAGAGGAGTCCCATGCTAGGCAATTTAACCCCTGGGATGCTGCCCTCATAAATATACAAATTGGGATCGACCCATGCTAGGCTTTCGCCCCTAGGCTGCCACCCATAAGTACACAAATAGGGATCGACCCATGCTAGGCTTTCACCCCTGGGCTGCCACCCACACATATACAGATTACTTCATTTAGTTTCTTTAATCTTTGAGATTGTTACTTTGGTGGTTGTAACCTTTATTGAGCTCAAAACTATGGACCAGTAGTAGAAGACATGTGGACATGCACTTAAGGCAGTAACAATGATATAAGGAACAAACGTAACATCAACGTACTGTTTAGGAGCTTATATGATACAATGAACCTCATTTGGCTTAGAGAATAACTCACAAAGCTTGCTGTTGAAAGTACCTTTACTAGGAAACTCACTTCGTTGGTAACAACACAAATATAAGAGTTCATGCCAAGGAATATGAAACTGAGAAACCTTACATACCTTGTTGTGTAACTCGGATATTACAACGAATTAAGCTTCCCTCTTTCAGATTATTTATCTACAATGAAATACGTGGCAAAACTAGTATTAGTAGCTAGTTAACTAATTTGGGCTACTTGATCCCACTAAATCAGTAACTAGGCAGTAAGCTCGTAATTGATCAAACCAAGAGTGTTCCTTTCACCTCTTCGCTTCTAAACATATCTACATACTGTACGACCTTCTCATAAGGTCCCTTGAAACTCTTCCGACTTCACAACATATACCCAATAACATACAAAGGTGTGCAGGCAGCAAGTTAACATAACACCCAATTAAGTGGTGTATTACCACACCCTCCTTCCATACTTCAATACAATTTCACACACCCTTTTACAAGTTCAACCAAGCTGTCCCAAATATATACACATAAAACCGCTCCTAAAACAATCCCAAACATCCTTAAACATAATAAGAAAGTATTTTAACTCAAGGATTCCAATCACTACCCCATGGTTCTTGACACAAACACATACAGAATTCTCCATCAAACTTGCATATAAAAAGGGGTAAAAATGGGCAGTAACTTTACCTTAAATTCTGAAAATCTGTCCTTCTAACTTGTACTTCTTCAAGAGCTTGAACTCCCCTTCAACTTAGCTTGAAAAGAGGGAGAATACTTAAGAACCTAATGGTATTTTATGGCTGCTATGTGAAGCTAAGAGAGAGAGAAAGAAAGAACTTCTAAAATCTATTTTTTTTTCAAGTTAAAATGAGTGAAATGAGCTGGTCTTAACCCCTTTAAAGGGGGGCTGCTTTGGCCGACTTTCCTTGCTCATTTTGAGCCACAAAATGTCAAGAAGGTGATACACCTACTTGGCCATTTTACATGGGCTTTGTTGGACTTAACCTTATTGGGCCTTGGCTGCCAATTCATTCCCTTTCTTTCACTTCTTTGGGCCAGAATTTATTCAAGTGGGTGATGGGTGTACTTGGCCCTCTAAGCTAGTCAAAATAGTCTTAGTAGGTGATGCACCTACCTAGTTCTTTAGGCTGGTCAATAAGTCAAAGTAGGTGATGCACCTACTTGTCACCTACTAGCTTAGTTAAGTCAAGCAAGCAGCTCTCTTATTTTATTCTATTTTCTAATTTCTAATCCCTTTTGCTTTAACTTAACACTTCACCCTAAATATTTACTCAAATACAACCTTACCATCTCGAGTTTAAATACTTTTGTCGAGGTTAACTTGGCCGTTTACGTGCTGAACTGAATGGGGCATTACAGCACCTCCCAATACACATTAAACTATCACTGCTCATATAATAAACTCGGTCCCTCACCTATATGACAAGGCTATATCAAGTGATATATGAATAGGACTAGTATATGCGGAATACGGGATGTTACATTCTCCCCTTCTTAGGAACATTCGTCCTCGAATGATATTAAAGTTAACCAGCCCAAACAAGCTCAAGTTAAGTACCACTATTAGACAGATAATATATATAGACTTATACTTACTTGTTAATGCCTCAACTCGACACTTCCACCTTTCTCATTGGACTGAAATAGATGAGGATACTTGGATTTCATCGCTTCTTCCGCTTCCCATGTAACTTCTTCTACTTGTTGGTTTCTCCACAGTACTTTTACGGAAGCTACTTCCTTATTTCTTAGCCTCGTAACTTGGCGATCCAGAATAGCAATGGGTACTTCTTCATAAGTGAGATCTCCCATAACTTGTACATCTTCAATAGGAGTAATACGAGATGGGTCACCTATACACTTTCGAAGCATTGAGACATGAAATACCGGATGGACTGTTGAAAGCTCTTGGGGTAGCTCTACCTCATATGCGACTTGGCCAACTCTTCGAATAATATTATATGGCCCTATATAGCGTGGACTTAACTTTCCCTTTTTACCAAATCTCATCACCCCTTTCATTGGTGACACCTTCAAAAATACCCAATCTCCTATAGCAACCTCCAGCCCTCTTCTTCTAATATCTGCATATGATTTGTATCGACTTTGAGCCGTTGCCAGCCGCTGTTGTATCACCTTAACTTTTTCCATAGCTTGATGAACAAGATCTGGCCCAAATAAGGTAGTTTCACCCTCTTCAAACCATCCGATTGGTGATCTACACTTCCTCCCATATAAAGCTTCATAAGGTGCCATTTTGATACTTGAATGGTAGCTATTGTTGTAAGAAAATTCAATAAGTGGTAAATGGTCATCCCAGCTACCTTTAAAGTCCAATACACAAGCTCGTAACATATCCTCAAGTGTTTGGATTGTACGTTCTGCCTGACCATCCGTTTGAGGGTGAAAGGCCGTACTTAAATTCACTTGTGTTCCCAAACTCTTCTGAAATAATTTCCAAAAATTCGCGGTGAATTGAGCTCCCCTATCAGATATAATAGAGATTGGGATTCCATGTAGCCGAACTATCTCTTTAATATACAACCTTGCATACTCTTCAACTGTATAAGTAGCCTTAACCGGCAAGAAGTGGGCTGATTTGGTGAGTCTATCAACTATCACCCATATGGAGTCAAACTTCCGAAATGAGCGAGGCAGACCAGTGACAAATCCATGTTGATCATGTCCCACTTCCAAATTGGAAGGTCTATATGTTGCATATAACCTCCAGGCTTTTGGTGCTCTACTTTAACTTGTTGACAATTTGGACATTTAGAAACAAATTCTGCAATGTTCTTCTTCATGTCACTCCACCAATACACTCCTTTCAAGTCATGATACATTTTAGTGGAGCCCGGATGGATAGAATATCTTGAATGATGTGCTTCTGTCATAATTCTCTCCCTTAGTCCATCTATATTAGGCACACACAATCTGTTTTGGCACTGGAGTACTTTGTTTTGCATAAGCTCAAATGCCCTTGTCACCCCTTTTTGTACATTCTCCTTAAGCTGTAATAAAATAGGATCCTTATATTGCTTCTCTTTTACTTCGACTACTAATGAGGATTCTGCTGCATTTTGCACCATAATCCTTTCATCTTGAGATTCAAGAAGGCGAACCCCCAAGCTAGCTAGTTGGTATAGATCCTTAGCTATTCTTTGTCTTTCCATGGACTGCCCATAGGTGTTTGCCATTGTCCTATGACTTAAAGCATCAGCCACCACATTTGCTTTCCCCAGATGATACAAGATATCAACATCATAATCTTTTAATAACTCAAGCCATCTTCGCTGCCTCAGATTCAGATCCTTCTGCTTAACGATATATTGCAAGCTCTTATGGTCCGTATATATGTCAACATGAACCCCATACAAGTAGTGGCGCCATATCTTTAAAGCAAATACAACCGCTGCTAGCTCTAGATCATGGGTTGGATAATTTTTCTCATGTGGCCGCAACTGTCTTGAGGCATAAGCTATTACTTTACCATGCTGCATCAATACGCATCCTATGCCCACTCCCGACGCATCACAATACACTGCATACCCTTCTATGCCTTCTGTAAGTACCAATATAGGTGTAGAAGTCAACTTATTTTTCAGCTCTTGGAAGCTTCTTTCGCATGCATCGCTCCATTGGAACTTGGCTGCCTTGTGTGTTAGCTTTGTTAAGGGTGCAGAAATAGAGGAAAATCCCTCAACAAACCTTCTATAATAACCTGCCAACCCAAGGAAACTACGAACCTCCGTAGGGGTTGTAGGTCTTGGCCAGTTCTTCACGGCTTCTATCTTTTGAGTATCAACCCTTATTCCTTCATCAGAGACAATATGACCCAAGAATGCCATAGATTTTAACCAAAATTCACATTTAGAAAACTTTGCATATAGCTTACGATCACGAAGAACCTGTAACACCTGCCATAAGTGATTAGCATGGTCCTCCTTTGATCTTGAATAGACCAAGATATCATCTATGAATACAATCACAAACACGTCCAAGAATGGCTTGAACACCCTATTCATCAGATCCATAAAAACTGCTGGTGCATTTGTTAGCCCAAATGACATAACTAAAAATTCAAAATGACCATACCGTGTTCGGAAAGCTGTCTTGGGTATATCTTTCTCTTTGACTTTTACTTGATGATAACCCGACCTCAAATCAATTTTTGAGAAACACTTAGCACCCTGTAACTGGTCAAACAAATCATCGATCCTAGGAAGGGGATATTTGTTCTTAATTGTCACCTTATTCAACTGCCGATAGTCAATACACATTCTCAATGAGCCATCTTTCTTACGTACAAATAAAACCGGTGCTCCCCAAGGGGATATACTAGGCTTTATGAATCCCTGTTCTAACAAATCTTTTAATTGCTCCTTCAATTCTCGTAATTCTGCCGGGGCCATCCTATATGGAGGGATGGAGATGGGTTGAGTACCTGGAATCACATCAATACCAAACTCTATCTCTCGTTCTGGAGGCACACCTGGAAGCTCTTCGGGAAATACATCAGAAAATTCATTTACCACTGGAATAGACTGAAGATCTAGTGGCTCCGCATCTATATCTCTCACTCTCACTAGATGACATATGTACCCTTTGGACATCATCTTCTTTGCCTTAAGATAAGAAATAAACTTACCTCTTGGTGTCCCCACATTACCTTTCCATTCAAGGACTGCCTCTTTTGGAAAATGGAAACTCACCCTCTTAGCTCGGCAATCTACCATGGCATAACATGAAGCCAACCAATCCATCCCCATTATAACGTCAAAATCTATCATATCTAGCTCAACAAGGTCAGCCAATGTGTTACGGTCACAAACAGTTACTATGCAATTACGATAGACTTTTCTAGCTATAATAGACTCGCTAGTTGGCGTAAATACTTCAAATGGTTTAACCAATAATTCTGGCGTTCCTTCAAACTTTCCAGCAATCAATGGAGTTACATATGATAATGTAGAGCCTGGATCAATTAATGCATATACATTATATGAAAAGATGGACAATGTACTTGTAACCACATCAGGTGAAGCCTCCAAATTCTGTCGTTCCGCTAGAGCATATGTTCGATTTTGAACTCCACTAGAACTAGCAGTTCCTCTACCACCTCTACCACGACCTGCAGGCACTTGTGGCCCCCTACCTAAATAAGGCACCGATGATGATGATGCAGCAACCGATCCAGTAGGTTGTGCCATGCTACCCATGCCCCTTTGAGGGCAATTTCTCATCATGTGTCCCGGTGTACCACACCAAAAACAAACATTTGTTCCAAGCCGATATATACCTAGATGATTTCTTCCACATTGTTTACAAAACTGTCTAGGAGGTCTTGGTTGGCTCGCACTTCCCTGTTCTTGGTACCCCGCTACTTGTGAGCCTTGACTCTCACTCCTTTGCCCAAATTGATTAGCCCTAGACCCTTGAAACCGCGGTGGAGCGCTAGCTGTAGAGTAGGAAGATGATGGCCTAGGCAGTCTATTAGAAAACCGAGGCCTAAACTCACCTTGGGATGGCGTAAACTGGCCCATAGATCTGGCCCTCTTGGCCTGCCCTCTTTCCGACTCTTGTGTCCTTCTCCTTTGCCTTTGATCCTCCCTCTTTTGTGCAAAAGCTTGTATCCTTGCTATATCCATATCTTTGTTCAAAGCAGCAATAGTACAATCCCTAACCAGATATGAATCCAATCTATCCACGTAACGATGAACTCTATCCTCCATAGTAGCTACTACATTAGGAGCATACCTGGCCAAAGAATTAAACTTGAGACTATACTCTCTCACGCTCATATTCCCTTGGTGAAGATTTAAGAACTGAGTTGCACGGGCCTCCCGAATCTCCAATGGCCGATAATGGTCAAGGAATGCCTTTTTAAACTCTTTCCATTTAGCTGAAGGTGTATTTATCCCCCTAGATTGTTTCCAAGCTTCGTACCACAATACAGCCACACCTTTTAATCTATATGTTGCCAACTCAACTGCTTCCTTACCAGATACATACATAATATCTAAGGTCCTTTGGATTTGATCAATAAAGTCTTGCGGATCTTCATTAGGATCTGACCCGGTAAATGATGGGGGGTCCAAATTAAGGAAATCACGTATCCGCACACTAGCTTCCCTATTTGCACCACTAGTACCTGCAATTGGACCTGCTTGCCCTTGTCCTTGACCAGCAAGTATACGCGTCAACAATTGGACTGCATTCTTTAAATCTTGGTCAGTAGCATTAACTGGTGGTTCTTGGGGTGCTGCTGCCCTCCTTAGCTCTTCTGGAGACGGAGGAGTGGAGGAAGTCCGTGATGAAGACAGTTGAGCCTCACTTTGATTAGCTCGTCTAGGTGGTGATTTGCTGGTCCCTTCTCCAGTAGCCACATCTACTTGCTTACCAGTACTCTTACTTTTCCTAGTAAC